>LPNX011056586.1:978-38103 GCA_001517045.1 Pseudotsuga menziesii
GAGAGAGGTTTTAGGTGTTAGGAGTGAGAAAGAGGTGCTAGGGGGATGTGTGTGTGAGAGAGACAAAGGAAGGGAGATTTAGGGATTTTGGTGGGGAGGGGGGATGGTAAGTGATTAGGGATAGAAAAATTGGGGGTTTTAAAGAGTTAGAGGTAGAGAGAAAGGGTTATTGGTTTAGGGGTGGGGGGGAAGGGACACACAGGTTTTAGTGGTAAGGTAAGACATAGGAGTGTGAGAGAGAGCGAGAATGAATGGAGCGGTTGGGTGTTAGGGAGAGAGAGGGAAGGGTTAAAGGTAGGATAGGAGGAGGGGGGTTAGAGGTAGGGAGACAAGGAGGGGGTGTTAGGAAGAGTTAGGGGGAAGTGGGGAGAGGGGTGGACATAAAGTAATTTTAGTATTGGTATAAATTATAAAACCAAACTCATTGTAGTAGTTAAAAACACACGTGCTTGTGATTCATAAAAATGCACTCCCATTTTTATCAACGTGCATGCGCTATTGTCCATACTAACAAGCACGTGATTTGTTTAAATTCAAAAATGTATTCCCTTCAAATGATAAGTCCGAGCCTCCACCCATGCTTACATGGCATTATTATGCCTATGTGTCTGCTTTAGACTTTGCTTCAGATTCAACATCCCTGTGCCTTCAAGTATGATAAACCATGGCTAACTCAACATTATATCCAAATTTTCAATATTCTCATGTTTAGCCGTCCATCTGAGTATGCTGCACACCTCCATATTTTTTGAGATTTTAGATAAAGATATGGTTTTTTTTGCAGAATCCAAATATGTAAATTTTAACAAGAATACATATTTTTTCTATTTTTTTCTTATTTATCTTCTAACATGACACCTCAACTCAAAAAACACATTGTTATTTTTTCATCCATATCTCTTTCCTTTCTTAACCATTTAAAAAAAATTGTATGTTGCACTAAAGAACACCTACCTATACATGCTATAAAAAAAACCATTGCAAATAATTGCGTTAAGACATTCAAATGCTGCACCCACAATTGACGTACTATTTTCGAGGTTTGATCTCTTAGATAATTTAAAAAAAAAAAATTATTATTAGAAAAATAATATTGCACTAGTACTATATGTTCTCTATATGTATACTGGTTTTTGTAAGTTTATTCCATCATTTAGTCATTCAGAGGCTGCACCCACAAAAACATATATTTATAATTTCTCCCAAAAATAAAAAGTTCCCATTAAAAAATATCTAACTTTATATAGTTAACATCATTTTCAATAGAAAAAAATTATATATTTGGAAATTCCATTCAATTTATTACATTTCTTGTTTTTTAATCATCACAAGATTCGTTGTGTAAGTGTCTCAAGATATCTATGCAAGTTTATGGATGGATATTGTTTCAGTTTTCTATTACATCTAATGCGCCAATTTTTAAATGGTTATTAAAACAGGTGTGATTGTTTCATTAATGTCTATGTTGGTCTATTGTGTGAACCCTATTAAAACTAATATTGCATTTTTCTTCTAAACATTTCCATCTACATCATTTTTTGTTTAATAAATCCATTTGATGCATATTACATCCTTGGATTTAGGTACATCTGACAATTCCCATGTTTGATTGTTTTCAATGCATTATATTTCTTCAGCCATGGTTTGTGTTGATACTTCGTCTTCAACGACTTCCTCAAATGTTAGAGGATCATCTATTTGAGAAAATAATGCAAAAATCGAGAATGAATTTGGTGTATCAGCCTCATATATTTCATATAGACTTGTTGTCTTTCCTGTATTTATTGATGTCAAACTCCTTGAACTGCTTCATGGAGTTTGTTGCTCTCTTGGTATGCTTATGATTGTAGCTTGAGCAATGACTTGTGTGGAATTAATTTTTTCTATAACATGTCGCATGGTATTGGGAGTGGACTATGCTAAAACATTTTGACTCATATGTCATGTTTGAACCACTTCCTCTGTCATTTCGGCATGTTTGACATATGTAACAACTTTTACATCATTTTCAATAGTTCTATTCCATGCTTCATTTTAAAAACATTGACTATCATGACTGATAATTACTTTCCTTGTGATAAATTCATACAACTTCTATTCTTTGGTATCTTCAAAATAGCCAACAAAAATACATTTATGTCTCTTGCTATCTAGTTTCCTTATCAATTGATCTAGGACATGTGCATGTGAAACATAATCATATGCATATAAGAAAAAACTATGTTTCATACCTGTCCAATTTTCTTGATGGACTTTGTACATAACACCCTTCATCGAACACTGGTTCATGATGTATAAAACAATTTTTGCTACCTTGTCACAATATTCACTTGAAAAATACTTGGTTTCCACCATGTTGCACGCGACCTCCATGATGGTTATGTTCTTTCTCTCCACAACATCGTTTCGCTGAGGTGTATGCCGTGCAATGAATTTTTTTTTTATGCCATGGCTCTTGCAAAAATTTAGGAAATATTGTTAGACATATTCACTACCTTTTACTTTCCTTAATATTTTGATGCTATATCGACTTTTCTTCTCCACAATTTCCTTAAAGAACATCCAAATCCATCATCTTTATTTTTTAAGAAATAAACCCATGTTTTTCTCATGGAGTCATCAATAAATGTGAGAACATAATTTCATCCTCCTATGGACAGTGTTTGCATTGCCCCACAAACATTTAAGTGCACAATTTCTAGTGGTGTGTGGGCTCTATATGAATTTTTGAGTTGAAAAGTCACTCTATGTTGCTTTCCAAAATTGTATCCTTTTCAAATTATATCTAGTTTTTGTTGGGTTTATCTTATACTAAGAGGGGGTATTGAATGAGTATAAGCACATATATCAAATTATTTCACACTCAAACAATTTTAACCAATCAAAACTGTGTCAACAGAATAAAGCCGTGTTGAATATGGTTGCCATTGATGTCAAAGAAGTTCAGTAATGAAAAACGAATAACAAAAGACTGTTGATTAAATGGACATTTTTTTCAACATAATATCATAAGGAAACATTTATGAAATAGTACAAAGAGATTTGCAGAATCCAAAATCACACAAGTTGGCCAATTAGATTCGAAAGCATTATAACGCTAAGTTTCTATGGATTGAATGTTGAGTAAAATAGTTTTCATTGATGTCAAAACCATTAAATAAAGTCAAAGATATGGTGGTAGGCTAAAACCAACAGAATAATAAAGGAATAAACCTGTTGCAAGTTGAAGGTATCCAAAATAACAAAGGAATAACCCTGTTGCAAGTTGCAGGTTATAGGTTGAATGACAAACGAATAACCCTGTAGTAAGTTTAAAAACTGAGATCGATCATCCAAGTAAATCGATGGCTCAAAATGTTATTTCTAAATGACATAGCATAGAGGTTAAGCACGTGCAAAGTGAGAAAGTTCCACAAAATATCAATATCAAATGGATGAGATTAGTTCTGCTAAAATGGATCAGCGATTCAGAAAAAGAATTGTGGAAAGCAGAAAGGCGCAAATCAATTAGCCAAATTCATGACTTCCACATTTTGTAGTGTGGAAAGATAAGTCCAGAAATCAGAAATCCCAAAATTTGATTCAACAAGAATCAAGGTTGGATGGCTTATATTAGTCGCTCAATAGATCCTACGGTTAAGGATTAGTTCCAAAATTTGGAATTCAGTTCTGCAACAATCAAGATCAAATGGTTGATATTAGTTATTCTAAAACAAATCAATGGTTCAGAAAAATAAGTGCGAAAAGAGGAAAGGAAAAAAAACAATTAGCCGAAGTCGTGAAAAATTGAATTTTCGGCTTCCGCATTACGTAGTGTGGAAAGGAAAGTCCAAAAACCAGAAGGAAGAAAGTGGAGATATGATTTGAGGAAATGTTACATTTCAACATCCCGCATCCCGCAATCTAGAGATCAAAGATCATGGATAAGCCCGATGAATATCAATGGTGGGGAATTGTTGAAATCGAAACTTGGTGTGAAAATACGATTTCAAAAGGGAAATATGAAGAGTAGATCAATGATCTGGAGAGATTCAAACATAAGATCAACTCTATGGATTCTATCTAGAGAAGAATATTATGAAAGCACCAGAAAATGATAAACAGGGTTGCAAAAATGAGTTCTGAGTTGTGGGAAGAATGAAACAGTGCCTTTGTTGAAACTTAACGATGAAATGATGTGATGTTTGAATGAGTAGATGATGAATAGTTATGTCTATAAGTAAACAATCACAATCCAAAATTAAAGAGAGCATCTATGGAGAGATGTGTTGAGAAGAAATAGGTAAATGTTATTTATTGAATGAATCTGTAAAGAATTAGGTGTCTCTATTAGTAAGCTTAATAGAGTCCAAAGTGGATAGCCTACAACTGTTCCAAAATACTGAGAAAAATAGTATAGGGTGGCAGGGTGGTGCTAGGGCAGGCCACAAGTCTATGCAGGGTCAAAGCCTCTTTCCAGTTGTAGTTGGAGAACAAGGTGTCATAGCATCCTTGTCTATTGAAGCAGGAAGAAAACCATAGAGGTGTTGTAGCATCCCTGTATGTAGTTGTAGGAAAAACCTAGGGTGCGTTTACATCCTTTCTATAGGAGCAGATAAACAATTTTGTAAATTCATCTTATTAATGAGATTGTGTTGGTGGTTTTCCCTCTGATGTTCCCATGATAAACTATGTGTATTAATTGTTTATTTATGTGTATTTTAATTAAAAAGGGATAATACTGATTAACCCCCCCCCCCCCCCTCAGTATTGTGGGATAAGCCAACAACTGGTATCAGAGCAGGTTCCTTCACAACATCTTAACCACTGGAAGGAAGTTCCCATACAAAAATCACAATGGATCAATAAGAAGGATTGGCCACTAACAAACCTCAACTATTTACCAGAGAAAATTATGCTTACTAGAGTGTAAGAATGAGATGTAATCTGGTGTCCCTGGGATGGAAGGTTTGGGAAGCAACATAAAAGGGGCTTAAAATAGAAAAGCAATAACCTATAGACACAGTTGAACTAGGTGAATATGAAGGTAATTCCAAATCCCTAAACACAATATTAATTTGTTTAACAAACTCGGTATTTACTAAATTTATTCAATGCACATATGCCAAACAAGATTGGGAAAAGTTGAAAATTATCTATGAAGGAGAATATAAGGTCAAAGAATCCAAACTTCAAACATATAAATGTGAGTTTGAAAGTATTAAAATGAGAGAAAAAGATAATATTGGTGAATACCTTCTTTGTGTAGATGAAGTTGTTAATGTGATCAGAGGGCTTGGAGGAAAATTAAAAGAAAACGAAGTGGTAAGCAAAATACTAAGAACATTACCAATGATATATGACTCAAATGTATCCACCTTAGAAGAATGAGATGATCTTAAAAAGGTAAAAATGGATGAGTTACATGGATTTCTCACTACTTATGAGATGAGAAGACAACAAAACAAATCTTCAGGAAAAGAAGCATCTTTTAAAGCCTCCTTAAAAAATCAATTAGAAAACCCAAATGATGAGGATGCTCTTTTAATTAATAAACTTGAGAGAGGGACTGGAAAATACAAAGAAAATTTACCTTTAAAGTGTTTTAATTGTGCAAGTATTGGACATTTTGCCTCTAAATGCACCTACGCTAAACACAATGAGAATGAAGAAAAGGAAATTTCGAAGTTCAAAAAGGGTAAACCAGAAAACAAGAAAAATCCTCTTGGAAAAAGAAAATTGTTTACACCATGGAAGACAGTAAACATTTAGATGGAAGTGAAGTTGAAGAAACTGAAGTTTTATTTATGGGCCTAGATACTCAAGCCTCAAATAGTGACTCAAATGTAGAAGGACAAGTAGACCTAAAAGATGAACTTGTTAGCACCCTTGAAGAACTTGAGAAATGTAGGAAAAATAACAGAGTGTCAAATATTATCACCAATCACTTGGAAGCTCAACTTCTAAATGCTAAAAAGGTTGAGGACCTAAACCTACATCTCAAAAGAAAAATACAAGAGTCAGAAAATCTTGCAGAAGAAATCATGCAATTCAAGAAAAAGCTTGATGAAGGATCTATCAAATAAAAGTTTGAGAATAGCTCAAGGATTCTAGATGGCATTTTGAGTAGACAAATACAATCAAGTGATAGGTATGGTTTGATTCTCATTAAAGAGAAGAAGCCATAGATTTTTCCTATCACCAATAAATAAGGAAGTAAGAAAAGATATGTTGAAGTACTAAAGACTCGATATAAATAGAAAGGAAGCAAGAAAAAAGGATTAATTTCTCAAGATAAAAATAGAAATAATATAGCACCCAAGAGACAAAATAGATATCTACAAATATTTTTAGATCATTTATTTTCTTGTAATAATTTTGGTCATAAAGTATTAAATTGCAGAATTGAAAGAAAGGTTTTTGAACACAAGAAGAAGACATCAATTAATAAGTCGAAGGTAAATAAGAATATGTTTACACTACTCCAAAAATATGACGTAGAATGTTATAAAGGTAATAACCATGGACATATGACAAGATATTGTAAGCTGGAGACTCCTACAAGGAATACTATTGCAATCAAATCTCAAAACACCAAATAAAAGAAGTATTGGAGAGAAAATGAAGAAAGGGAAAGTTCCATGATTTCTTTATGTGCAATCAAAATCCAAAACTTGTGGCACTTGGACAGTATTTGTTCAAAACATATGACCAGTGATCGAAGCAAATTAATAACACTAAAATATAATAAGGGAAAAGTCACTTTTGGAGACAGTCTACCCTCCAAAATAACCAGCAAAAGAACAACTATTTTCAACAATAAGATCAAAGAAGAAAATGTTTTGCTAGTTGAAAACCTTAAGCTTAATCTTCTGAGTGTAACTCAAACATGCGAACATGGAAACATTTGTATCTTTGACTCAAAAAAATGTGAAATCAAGAATAAGGAATCAGGAAAGGTCATTGGCATTTCTATGAGAAATACAAACAATGTATACATCTTGGAAAATGAAAACCAATGTTGCTTAAGTATGGTAGATGAAAGTTGGTTATGGCACAAAAGGTTGGGACATTTAGGTTTTGAAAATGTTTCCAAAATAAACACAAAGGAAGTTGTAAGAGATCTACCTAAAATTGTAGTTCCTCTAAAATCAGTGTGTAAACATTCTCAACATGGTAAGCAAACTAGAGCGAGTTTTAAAATAAAAGAACATATGACCTCACACCCTATAGAAATAATACACATGGACCTTTGTGGACCAACCATAACTAAAATCCATCAAGGAGATCGCTATTTCATGTTTCTCATTGATGATTACACAAGGATGACCTAGGTGGCATTCCTCAAATAAAAATCAGTAGCCTTTGAAAAACTTAAAATATTCAAGGAAATGGCTGAAAATGAATCAGGTATGAAAATAGTGTGTCTTAGATCAAATAATGGGGGATAATTTACCTCCAATGAATTCAATGAATTCTGTGAAGGTCATGGAATTAAGAGACAATTTTCAGCTACAATAACTCCTCAGCAGAATGGGGTTGTTCAATGGAAAAACAAAACACTCCAAGAATCTTCCAAAACAATGCTTAATGAAGCAAAACTTCTAGATTCATTTTGGAGAGAATATGTAAATACGACTATATACATACTTAACAGAGGGAAAATCATAGTGAATAAGGATAAGCCCCCTATTAATTGTTGCATGGAAGACCAACCTCGGTCAAATATTTTAAAGTGTTTGGCAGTAACTCTTACATCAACAGAACAAGGATGATCTTGGAAAGTTTGACTGTAGGACTAATGAAGGAACATTTCTAGCATACTCATCCACTAGAAAGGAATATAGGTGTTACAATATAAGGTTACATAAAATTGTAGAAAGTGTCGATGTGAAAGTAGATGATATTAAACCAAGGAAAGAGAAAAATATTGACAATATTGAAAATACATGTGATGATGAAATAAAAGACTTTCAAAAGGACGATAGCATTCATAATGAAGAAGAAGACAAAGAGAAGGAAGATACACAAGAAGATGAAGAAGACTTCCGTAGACCTAACACTAAAAATCCTTCTAGAAGGATAAAAAAGAATCATTTGGATTCATAAATAATGGGTGATAAAAATGTTGGAGTCATAACAAGAAGACAACTACCAGGTGTTGAACAAGCCCTACTCTCAATATTTGAACCCAAGAAATTTATAGAAGCCAACAAAAGTGATGAATGGGGCAAATCCATGAATGAATAACTAGATCAGATTGAGAAAAATGAGACCTGGGAACTTGTCCCAAGACCTGAAGATAAGAACATTATATGAACCAAATGGATTTTCAAAAACAAGTTCAGTCAAGATGGAAAAATAATAAGGAACAAAACAAGATTGTTTTGTAAGGGGTATGCCCAAGTGGAAGGTATTGAATTTGAAGAAACTTATGCTCCTGTAGCATGACTTTAATCAATTAGAATTTTTTTATCACTGTCATGCCATAAAAATTTCAAAGTGTATCAAATGGATGTCAAGTATGCATTCCTGAATGGAAAACTAGAAGAATAAGTATATATTGAACAACCTAAAGTATTTCTCTTGTCAGAAAGCAAAGATTGTATCTATAAACTGAAAGAAGGCACTCTATGGTCTCAAACAAGCCCCAAGAGAGTGGTTTTCAAGACTAGACAGTTACTCGAAACATCAAGGTTTTAAAGGATGAGGCACTGAAAGTAACCTTTACCTAAAGATCAAAGATGAAAATATGATCATTGTTGTTGTATATGTGGATGATATCATATTTGGAAGCAATATTCAAATCATAAGTGTATATTTTTCCTCTCAAATGAAGAAAGAATTTGAAATGTCAATGTTGGTTCAATTGACTTTCTTCTTGGGATTGCAAGTCTACCAAAAGATGAAGTAATTTTCATATATCAAACTAAGTACATCAAAGATATGTTGAAAAAGTTTAAAATGGAATATTCCAAACCTATTGGTACTCCTATCGTCACTGGTTGCATGTTAAGTAAGGATGATGAATCTATGGAAGTAGATCATACCATGTTTAGATCAATGATTGGCAATCTACTATATGTGACAAGCACAAGACCATATGTTCTGTAAGATGTTGGATTTGTCGATGGATTCCATTTGGCTCCCAAAGAAACACATGTAACGACAATAAAAGTATTTTCAAATTTTGAAAGGTACCATGGAGTATGGGTTATGGTATCGAAAAGGACAATACTTTATCTTGAAAGTGTTTACTGATGCATATTTGGAAGGAAGTGTTGATGATTGAAATAGTACTAGTGGATAAAAAATATTTTTGGGAAATTGTTTAGTGTCATGGTCAAGCAAAAAAAATCCTCCATTTCACTCTCTACAACAGAATTGGAATATATTGTTTTCGCATCATGTTGCACTCAAGTTATTTGGATGAAACAAACCCTAGAAGATATACTTGTAAAATATGAACATCCAATAGTGATCAACTATGATAGCATTAGTGTTATAAATATGTCTAAAAATCCTATCATGCATTTGAATACAAAACATATACCAATCAAATATCACTATCTAAGAGAATAGGTATCTCAAAAAGTTGTCAGAATAGAATACAGTGACACAAAAGAATAGATTGCTGACATTTTCGCCAAACCACTACCTAAGGAAGCCTTTGAGGTTATTAGATAGAAGATGTGAGTAATTACTTTACAAAATCACTAAGAGGAGGAAGTGAAATCTCAAGGGGAGATATGATGACAGGGGGAGCTGTCAAACAGAGAGGTTTCTTTGTCATTGGTGTCAAAGGGGGAGAATGATTGAACATGTTGATATAAATTTGAAAGGGGGAGATAGTTTAGAAAAATAGTTGTCGTTGATGTCAAAAATGATAAATAAATTCATAGATATGGTGGCAGGATCAAACCGGTAGAATAACAAAGGAATAACTCTATTGCACGTTGCAGGTATCTGGAATAACAAAGGAATAACCATGTTGCAGATTGTAGGTTGAATGAAAAATGAATAACCTTGTAGCAAGTTGAATGACTGAGATTGATCATCCAATTAAATCAATGGATCAAAATCATCTTGCTGAATGAACTAGTGCAAAGGTTAAACACGTGTGAAGTGACAAAGTTATGCAAAACATCAAGATTGGATAGCTGAGAATAGTTCCACTAAAATAGATCAAGGGTTCAGAAAAATAATTGAGAAAAATGGAAAGGCACAAAGCAATTAGCCAAAGTTATGACTTCTACATTCCGTAGTGCGGAAAGGAGCTTATGGAAATACACGTCTAGAAAGAGGAAAGCCCAGAAGTCGGTTCCACAACAATCAATATCAGATGGCTTATATTAGTCCCTCACTAGATCCAACAGTTAAGGATTAGTTACTATGCCTGGAAGTTGGTTACGCAGCAATCAAGATAAGACAACTTATATTAGTCCCACACTAGATCCGACGGTTAAGGATTAGTTCTGGTGGTTATGCATAAAATCACAAGTTCCCAAAATATCAAAATAAGACGGCTCATATTAGTTCCGCTAAAATAGATCAACAGTTCGGAAAAAGAATTGTGGAAAGTGGAAAGGAGGAAAATAAATTAGCTGAAGTCATGAAACATCGAATTTCTATCTTCTGCATTCTACAGTGCAGAAAGGAGTTTTCGGAAAGGGAAGTTAGGAAGTCAGAAAGTTGAGATATGATTTGAGGAAATGTTACATTTATGCATCCCGCATCCCGTAATTTGGATATCGACGCTCATGGAGAAGCTCGATGAATATCAACAGTGTGGAATCATTGAAACAAAAACTTGGTGCAAAAATATGATTTCAAAAGGGAAATCTATATAGTACATCAACGGTCTGGAGAGATTTAGAAATAAGATCAACTTTCTAGATTGTATCTAGATAAGAAGATTACAAAAGCACCAAAAAATGATAAAAATGGCTGCGGAAATGAGTTTTGAGCTGTGGGAAGAAAGAAATGGTTCCTTTGCTGAAACTTAACAATGAAATGATGCAATGGTTGAATGGGTAGATGATGAATAGTTGTGTCTGTAAGTAAACAATCACAATCCAAAATGAAAGAGCGCAAATATGGAGAGTTGAAATGATAAGAAATAGGTAAGGGTATTTATTGAATGAATGTGTAAAGACTTAGGTGTCTTTGTTAGTAAGATTGACAGATTCCAAAGTGGATAGTCTACAATTGTTCCAAAATACTGAGAAAATCAGTAGAAGGTGGCAGGGTGGTGCTAGGGAAGGACACATTAGAGGAATTTTGGGGTCTAAAATGGGCCTCCTAAGGAAAATAATAAAATGATAGTTAAAATAATAAAATAATATTGATTAATTTTGGAGGAAGAAAGAAAAAAAAACTCTTTGTGTTGGTATTTTCAACATATCTCCCTGTTTTTTTACTCAAATTTCGATCAGGAGAGCTCGTTGGATGTGGAATTTGATTCTTCATCCAACGATTACCCGCACTGCATACTTTTGTTGGACCTAGCTACCCCAAAAACAAGAAATACCTGAAAAAACATGATGATGATGTCATCATCACATTTTTTCATGTATTTATTGTTTTTGGGGTAGCGGGGTCCATTAAAAGTATGCAGTGTGGGTACTCATTGGATGAAAAATCAAATTCCACATCCAACGATCTCTCCTGATCAAAATTTGAGTAAAAACACAATGAGATATGTTGAAAATACGAACAAAAAAAGTAGTTTTTTTTAATGACAAATATGTCAATTCAACCATTATGGTTGACTTATTTTATTGAAATTATATTGGTTCTTGAATTCCAAGTCACAAAAACTTATTTTGGCACATTTTCTTATAAGGCCCATTTTAGACCCCAAATTTCCTCTAATGCAGGTTTACAGGGGGTCGAATCCTCCTTCTAGTCGTAGCCGATGAATAGGGTGTCATAGCATCCTTGTCTGTTGAAGAAGGTAGAAAACCATAGGGGTGTTGTATCATCCTTGTATGTAGTTATAGGAAAATCCTATGGTGTTTTTACATCCTTTCTGTAGGAGTAAATAAACAATTTTGTAAATTCATCTTATTAATGCGGTTTTGTTGGTGGTTTTCCCTTTGAGGTTCCCATGATAAATTCCGTGTCTTGATTGTTGATTTTTGTGTATTTTAAGTAAAAAGGGATAGTAATGATTCACCCCCACCCTCAGTATTCTTGGATAAACCAACAATGAATATTTGGACAAACTAGATCAGAAGAGAGAGAAAGATCAATTGTATAGAATAGTTTCCGCAATGCCAAGGTGCAAACTTGTTAAAACTACGGGAAGACTATTGCGAAATTAATGTTTGAGAATTTATGAAAAGCACAACCGTAATCGACAATGCACAATTGCAAAATGAATTTTGTGGAAGGAAAATTGCAAAAGCGGTTTTTAGAAAAGTTGAAAAGAATATCTATAATCTGCAACCCGCAATTATGACAAGAAGAAGTTCTTGTAGATTGCAGAAAGGGAGATCACATAAATATTTTTTTCGAAGGTTAATTGCAGGATGGTAGTTTTGAAAATAAGCATTGAGGGCACCGGTTTGCAAAAATATCATTGCGGAAGGTCATGAATGATAAATTCAAATAGTGTTAAAAATTAAACAATGAAGAAAGGAAATGTGTTTGAAAAAGTGGCATGTTTTATGAATTGATGTGTCTGATGAACATACACGATTCCATAAGTAAAGGGAGAAACTGTCAAACTGCAGAAGGAATATATATGTTTGTAAATAAATATGAATGATGTATTTATAATCAATATTTCTATTTTAGAAAAAATTTCTTTGTAGTCCATATCTATATAGCAACAAAAGACAAATACCAAGGAAGTAATGAGAAATGAGTGACAAAATTGAAGACATAAGAAGATATGGAATCTTGATAAAAACATATTAGGGTGGCAGGGTGGTTCTAGGGAAGGCTACATGCCTGCAAGGGGGCTGAATCATCCTTTCAGTGGTAGCTGGTAAATAGGGTGTGGTAGCATCCTTTCAGTTGTAGCTGATAAAGCCTTTCAGTTGTAGCTGATAAAGTCAAGGGGTCGTAGCCTCCTTCTAGTGGTAGTTGGTAAATAGGGTGTGGTAGAATCCTTTTAGTAGAAGTTGATAAAATCAGGGGGTCATACCCTCCTTCTAGTAGATTTTGGTAAATAGGGTCTTGTAGAATCCTTATATGTAGAAGAAAGCATAAACTATTTGTAAATACAATTTTCCAGTAATAGGAAGTATTGGTAGTTTTCCCAATTGGGATTCCACGATAAATTTGTGTTATGTGTATCTTGTTGATCATGCATGTCAATCAATAAATTAAAAATTGTTTGAATTGTTAAATGTTATCAATAGTGATTCACCCCCTACCCTTATTATTGTCCATTATTTTAACAATTGGTATTAGAGAAGGATCCTTCACTATAGTTTAAATCACTGGAAGGAACATCCTATTAAAAATCACTATGGATAAACAAGAATGGTTAGCCACCAATAGGCCTCCATTATTTACATGCAATAATTATGCATACTAGAGTGTAGGAATGAAGTATCATATAATGTCTCTTGGATAAAAAATTTGTAGGTCTGTTGAAAAAGAGTATAAAGTACAAGACAATCTACCTATAGAGAGAGATGAACTAGACAAATAAGAGGTCAATGAAAAATCCCTGGACGCGATTTTCAGTGGGTTAAAAAATTTAGTGTGTGTAAAATTCATGCAATGCAAGACAACCATACATGCAATACATACAAACATGCCTGGGAAAAATTAAAATGTGTCTATGAAGGAGTATAGAAAGTAAAAAAATCCAAACTTTAGAAATACAAAGGACAGTTTGAAAGTCTAAAAATCAAAGAGGAAGAAAATATTGCAGAATATATCTTAAGAGTGGATGAAGTTTTCAATGTTATTAAAGGCCTTGGAGGAGTATTAAAGGAGAGGGAAGTCGCTAACAAATTACTAAGAACCATGCCGATGAAGTATGACTCAAAAATATCTACTCTAGAAGAACAATATGATATTGACCTCATGGAAGTGGATGAACTGCATGGGATCTTCACTGCATACGAGATGAGAACAGCACAAACTGAACCTTCAATAAAAGAAACATCATTAAATTTCTCAAAAGAACCAAAGAGGCATGAAACCTCATCTAAGAATCACTCAACGAGTTCAGAGGGTGAGGAATCTCTGTTCATCAGGAAACTTGAGAGTGGTACTAGAAAGTATAAAGAAAAGCTACCTTTAAAGTGTTTTAATTGTGGAAGAATTCGACACTTTCCTTCAAAATGTCCCTATCCTAAACAAGATGATAGTGATGAGAGAGAAGCCTTAAATAAGCTCAAAAGGGACAACACCAGAGACAAGAAGAATATTAATGAGAAGAAGAAGATCCTTTACACCATGGAAGATAGTGAAGATGAAAATACAAGTGGAGGTGAGTAAACATAAATTCTACTCATGGGAATAGAAGCTCAATATCAAGATGGTGAATCATATGACGAAGGAGAAGTAGTACTAAAATATGAACTGATTAGTGCTCTTGAAGAACTTGAAAAATGCAGGAAAAAAAAAAACAGTTAAGCCAAATCATTAGTGACTTAAAGGCCCAGCTTCAAGAGGCCAAGAATATTGAAGAAGACCTAGATTTGCATCTCAAAAAGAGAATACAAGAATATCAAAGTCCTGAATAAGAGATTATGCACCTTAGAAAGAAGTTTGATGAAGAATCTATTAAGACAAAATTTCAAAGCAGTTCAAAGAGTCTAGATGACATCTTTATTAACCAAATACCATAAAGAGATAAATCTAGGTTAGGATATTACAAAGAAAAGAATCCATAATGTTCCTCCCTCACAAACCAAGGTAGAAATAAAAAATATATATCTTGCTGCACTTAAGAGTCCAAATAAAAAGGAAGAAATCAAGAAATATTCTCTATCCTCTCATGTAAAAGATAAAACTAATGTGATTCATAGAATACCAATGACAAGTATATATCAGAGAATATTTATTTTTCATTGCTACTCTTGTAATAATTTTGGTCATAAAACCCTAAATTGCATAGCATATGGAAAGTTTCATGACTACAAGAAGAGTGAATATAGTAACAGACCATAACTTTTTTTCACCTCTTCAAATATATGACACAGAGTGTTACAAATGTAACAACCATGGGCATATAGAAATATATTGTAAAGTAATGACTCCTATAGATAAGGCTGCCACAAAAGAGTTTCAAGACAAAACATAGAGAAATGACTACAAGAAAAAGAAAGAGGAGGTGATATTGATGATTACTCTATGTGCGACAAAAATTCAATGTCTATGGCATATTGGAAGTGGGTATTAAAAACATATCATAGGAGATTCAAACAAGTTCATAAGACTAAGAAAAGGTAATAAGTAAAAAATCACTTTTGGACATAATATTCCCTCCAAAATAATTGGCAAAGGTACAATTGATATCAATGACAATATCAAAGATAAAAATGTGTTGATAGTGGAAGACCTAAATCCTAATGTTATCAGTGTAATTCAAACATGCGATCAAGGGAACATCTACATTTTTTACTCTCAGAAATGTGAAATCAGAAAAAAAGAGAATCAGGAAGACTTGTTGGGACTGTTGTAAGGAATTCAAGTAATGTATACATCCTAGAAAACAAATAAAAATCCTACATGAGTATGATTGATGAAAGTTGGTGGTGGCATAGAAGGATGGGGCACTTAAAATTTGAAAATATTATGAAAGTAAGTAAGAAGGGAGTTCTAACGGACTTTCCAAAAATTGTGAAACCTCTAAAATTAGTTTGTAAACATTGTCAAGATGGGAAGCATACTAAATCCAAATTCTAAGCAAAAGAACATACAACCTCACATCCATTCGAAATAGTTCACACTGATCTTTGTGGACCAACAAGAACTAAAAGTTTGCAAGGAGAGTTCTATTTCATGTTCTTCGTAGATGATTATACAAGGATGACTTCGGTCATATTTCTCAAAGAAAAATTAGAAGCCTTTGAGAAGTTTAATATTTTCAAAGAAAAAGTTGAGAATGAAACATATTTAAAAATCAAATGTCTAGGGTTAGATAATGGAGGAGAATTCACTTCAAATGAATTCAATAAATTTTGTGAAACCCTTGGAATTAAAAGACAAATTTCATCCCCCAATACTCCTTAACAAAATGACATTATGGAAAGAAAAAATGGGAAAGTACAAGAAGCTTCCAAAACTATGAAAAACGAAGAAAAAGTTCTTGTTGTGTATTGGAGGGAAGAATTATATACAAATTTTTATATACTAAACAGAGGGAGACTCAGAGTTAATAATGACAATAACCCTTATCAGCTATGGCATGGAAGACCTGCCTCGGTCAAATACTTAAGACTCTTTGGCAACAAGTGGTACATAAAAAGGAATGAAAATGACCTTGGTGAATTTGACTCTAGGATATTTTTGCGATATTATTACACCAAGAAAGTGTATATATGTTACAATAAAAGGCTACCCAACATCATATAAAGTGAAAATGTAAGGGTAGATGACATGAAATCAAGAATAATAAAAAGATAAGATGTTGATGAAAGAACAAGTGATGAAGGAGAGAAGGAATTCTTACAAAAGGATGACAATGATCATGATGAATAAGTAGAAGAATAAAAAGATAAAATAGAACATTCACAACAAATTAAAGATGAATACCCTACAATACCTCATACAAAATATCCATCTAGAAGAATACAAAATAATCATCCTAAGACACAAATAATATGTGCCAAAGATGTTGGAGTTAGTAGAAGAAGAAAACTACTATTTAATGAAAAAGCCTTACTATTAGTGGTGGAACCTAAGAAATTTGCAGAAGCCATCAAATATAATGATTGGATCAAAGCCATGGATCAAGAGTTGGATCGATTTGAGAAGTACCAAACTTGGGAACTAGTTCCAATACCCGCAAACAAGAATATTGTAGGAACCAAGTGAGTCTTCAAAATCAAGCTCAAAGAAGATGGAAAAGTGATTAGAAACAAAGAAATATTAGTGTGTAAAGGATATGCTCAAGTGGAGGGTATTAAATTTGAAGAAACCTTTTCACTTGTAGAAATACTTGAAGCAATCAAAATGTGTTTGGAATTTTCATGTTATAAAAACTTTGAAGTATATGAAATGGATGTCAAGTATGAATTTTTGAATGGGAAAGTAGAAGAGGAAGTCTATATTGAACAAACTCAATGTTTTCTTTTGTTATAAAATGGAGACTGTGTTTGAAAACTAAAAAACACATTCTATGGTATTATGCAAACCCCAAAATCATGGTTTTCAAGGCTAGATAACTACTTGAAGAAACAAGGATATAAAAGAGGAGCCACTGATAGTAATCTCTACATAAAGATTAAAGCTAGGAATATCATCATTGATGTTGTTTATGTGGATGATATCATATTTGGAAGCAATATACAAATACTAAGTGTAAAAATGTCTTTTGAAATGAATAAGGAATTTGAAATCTCAATGTTTGGTGAATTAACATTTTTCTTGGGATTACAAGTTTATCAATCAAACGAAGGAATCATTTCTGAAAACAAGCACACGAACGACATGCTTAAGAAGTTTAATATGAAAGACACCAATCATCTTAATACTCCTATGATAACTGGTTGTAAGCTAAGAAATAATGATGTGTCCTTGGAGGTGGATCATACCATGTACATATCTATAATAGGAACCCTGCTATACATGACAACAACAAGACCATATGTGATGCAAGTTGTAGTATTCGTTTCTAGTTTTCAATCAGCTCCCAAAGAAACATAAGTGGATGCAGTAAAAATAATTCTTAGATATCTAAAAGGAACTATGGTTATAGTGTATGGTACCCAAAATTTCCATATTTCACCTTAAAAGTATTCACTGATGGATATTGGGTAGAAAATGTTAATGATTGAAAGAGTACCGGTGGAGCAGCATTATTTTTGGGAAATTGTTTGGTATCATGGTTAAGCAATAAATAATACTCCATAGCACTATCTACAGTAGAGGTTGAATATATTTATTTTGCATCATGTTGTACCCAATTCATTTGGATGAAGAAAACATTGGAATATTTACTTATGAATTATGAGCATCCAATAGTAATAAATTGTAAAACTACAAGTTTCATAAACATATCAAAAAATCCCTTCATGCAGTCCAAAACAAAGCACACATCAAAAAAATATCACTTTCTAAGAGATCAAGTGTCTTAAAAAGTGGTCAAATTGGTGTATATTAATACTAAAGAACAGATTCCTGATATATTCACTAAGACACTACCCAAAGAAGCATTTGAAATTATTAGACATGAGTTGGGAGTAATCTCCTTACAATGAACAAAAAGGAGAAAAATGAGCATCTCACGGGGAGCTATCATAAAGAATCCATTGTCATTAATGTCAAAGGGGGAGAAAATTGAAAATTAAGAAATGTTTTTCATCAATTCCAAAGGGGGAGAATATTGAATATGGTTTTTATTGAATTCAAATAACTTTAGTAATGACAAAGGATTAAATGGACATTTTTGTCAACATAAGATCATAAGGAAACATTGATGAAATAATACAAAGAGATTTGCGAAAGAAAAATAACACAAGTTGGCCAAGTGGAGTTAGAAGCATTATAACACTAAGTTTATATGGAGTGAATAATTAGATTACCCGGATAATAAGAGAGAGAAATATTAATGTTATAGAATAGTTTTCTCAATGACAAGGTGCAAGTTTGTTAAAACTACGGAAATACTATTGCTCAAGTCATGTTTCAGAATTTATAAAAGGAGGCTTGCAATCCATACTCCGTAATTGAGGAAGAATTTTGAAAAAGAAAATTTGTGGAAGAATTTTTGAGAAAAGTATAAATGGAGTGCTTCTAGGCATATGAAAGGACAAGGGTCAATTGATTCATTACTTGACGGGGAAAACTCCAAAAAATTGTTTTCTGAGCAAAAATATCGATGTACATTGGTGACAGTGGTGCAAGCTGTGTATATGTGGTTTGTAGACTTTTGACCTGTGTATACATATAAAAAATGCTTTTTTAAATATTACATTGGATCATCAAGGTAATATTAATAAAAAGGGGTGAAAAGATTCTGCATAGGGATAAGGATAGGGCATCAAATGATGATGTATCAGGTGTGTAAAATAATGCTATAACAAATTACCCCTAATGTGTGAATTCAAATGGATATACTATTAATTTTGTCACAACAAACTTTGAGACAAAACACAGAATCACAAGAGATTCAAGAAAAATTATACATGAAATTATGGAGCGATACTGCAATAGGAGGTTGCCGCTATGTATTATAAAAAATAGAATGAGTAATACAATACAATGTCATGCATAATGCATGAATTCCAAGTCAATTTGAATTCACAAGGAGGTCAGTCAAATTGCATGGAGGGGTGTAGCTTAATTGAATGTCAGCAACACTAGACACACTTAGTTAACCACTAATCTAGATATGATTGAGTCACACTGATTCCTAACTGAATTAGAGTACAATAGATGACTATGTATAATTGAATGTAACCCAGAAAGATGTTAGTGGATGCCAAATAGTAGATGGTAGTGCATCTCTAACTCCAAGTAGCTTCGATGAAGTTAACTGAAGTAATAATGGTCAACATATGCAGTTGGAGGCGCATTAGCTAACTCCGGTTCATCCCAATCAGCCCAAAATATAAAATTGCATGATGGAGGCACCTTTCCAAATCAGATTAACTTATTGTTAGGTGAAACAACAATCAATTAGCAATTAGGTTCACTTATGGCACTCAATTCACCCTATAATCTCTCCATGTTTGAAGGAGGAAGCCTAGTTAGCCTCCCCAATTGAAGGAAGGCATGGGTGCTCTCATACTGATGTCATTGTGTTCTCATCTAATGCCGATTAAGTCTATTAAACCTAGGATAGTGGGAAAATAGGCCAAAATTGACCAAATAAGTGTGTAAGTTGGGTAAATGACTCCCAACCCCCCCCTTAATCTATACTCATGAGAAGTATAAATAAAATGAATGAAATTCTAGAGCCTCGACAACAAAGGCCATAGGTCACCCTATACAAAAAATGTAACCCTAACAATGCTCAAAATAAATCTATGTGAGGAAAGAGGGAAAACCTAGTGGGAACAAAACCCCCCCCTCAAGTATGATCATTGAATAAGTATTTAATCACCCTCATGAACTAACCCCCAACAGTGAATGGAGGGAAGTGAATTTTTTCTCTGTAAATCTATTTGTGAATTTTTCTGCAATCTGCTCATATGTAGGGCAGTATTGCAAAACTATGGTCCTGTCATGCACCAACTCCCTGATGTATTGCATGTGAATATATATATGTTTGGTCCTCTTCATAGTAACTAGATCTTGTTATATATTAATAGTACTTTTATTGTGACAAAATATGACTCTGGACAAAGTAATACCAATCTCAAACTCTGAAAGAATACCTTGCAACCAAACAGCTTGGATGCAAGCATTCACTGCTCTTGTGTACTCAGCCTCTATTGAAGGAAATGAAATGGAGGAATTATTTTTTATGGACTAGAAAATGGGGCCACCAAAAATTATAAAGAAACACCCAAAATTAGACTTCTGATCTGTAGAATCCCCTTCTGAATATGAATCTATATAACCAACCAACTCTAGCTCAGATTCTGCAGCATAGTGAATGCCATAGGTTCTGGTGCCCTAAATTTACTGGAGGATCCCCTTGGATTCCTTCCAATGTATCTCATGAGGATTATGCATGTATATTGATATAGGCAGTATATAGTGCAATCCATGGGTGGAGTGTTTTTTCCCTCTTCAAGGGTGATTCCTGAGAGGAAAGGGAATGGTCCAGACTTACGTTCAGCCATTTTAAACTTCACTAAAAGGTATGAAATTTGTTTATACTGAGTTATCGTTATCCCATCAAAATTTTTTGCAATTTTGAGCCCCAAAATCTATTTCAGCAGGCCCCAATCGCTCATCCCAATTGCATCACGAAGCACAGTTTTAATGAATGAAATGGAAGCAAGTGTGCTACCAGTAATCAAGAGATCATAAAAATATAAAAAAAATGATAAGTATATGAACATAATACCTCTATAGATATATATTCATATCAAACTTACACCTTTGGAAGTTTTGTGAAAGTAGAAAGGCCTCCATCTTGTCATACCATGATCTTGGGGCCTATTTCAACACATATATTGACTTCTGCAATTTGAAAACCAAATTAGGATATGAAATGTATCCCTCATGATAATTCATGTATATATCCTCATGAATATATCCATGTATAAATTCACTTTTGACATCCATTTGACGCACCTCCCAGTGCTTGTATGCTGCAATGGCCAAAACTAGGCGGATGGAGTCCATCTTTGCCACACATGCAAAGGTCTCATGACAGTCCACAACTTAGACCTGAGAAAACACTTTTTAAACCAGCCTTGAATTATAATTGTAGGTTTCTCCATCATCAGTACCCTTTTTCTGAAACAACCACTTTCATTAAACTAATTTCATCACAGGTGGAAGGAAAACTAGCTCCCAAGTAGCATTTTTTTTAAGAGAATTAAAATCTTTGTCCTTGGTAGCTTTGCATCTCAGATATTTTTTACCATGGTAGTAAGACTTAGGATATGACCCAATAATTAAATAATAGGTCTCATATATTAAATCATCATGTCAAGAGAGCGCAATACCTTCTCTTTGAAATTCAGACCGGGTTCTTCTTGGATCAACAAGATTTCCAATGTTTTCCCCGACAGAAGAAAGTGTCTTCTTGGCCCAAGTTGGGAGATTTTTTTGCACTTCAGAATATGATTTTGAATATGATATTTCTTGCTCACTGATATCAGATACCATTTGTGAAAAATCATATTCATCACTCCCACTTTTATCACCCAAGTAGTTAGTAGAACAGGAAGGAAAATCAACAGAATTTTCTTCAACTAGCTCTACCTCTTGGAGAGGCTCATCATACCGAACACTCCTTTCGATGAAAATTTGTTTTGTTGTGATATTGAGAAACTTGAATCCCTTTTGTTCTTCTGGATATCCAATAAAAAATCATTCAACACTTTGCAGTTGAAAATATTTCCTTTTGTTAGAAGGAATCCAGGCCCATGCAGTGCATCCAAACACCTTTAAATTCGACACATCTAGCTTGTGTGCAAAATAGGATTCAAAATATATAATATAATTTAATAAATTAAATCTTATACCTCATATATGAAAGCTCTAATATTAATTCTACTACTCTTCATGCAGTCTATAGCACCTGCAAAAAATCATTAGGAAAACAAGAAACCAAGATGAGAGTAACCAGATAGATTAACAATCCATATTAGTTGTAATGTCCCCAAAATCTGAAAATATTTTTTTTATTAGGCTAGTTAGTTAGTAATTGAATTGGAAATTAACTTATCTTATATGGAATGTGTCAAAATTTGTAAATTGAAATTTCGTAAGCCGTTCTTACCATTTTTAGATGTCTTCCCGATGTGGTTATTAATGTAATTCTATAATGTGTTTATGTTACTTGATATGATTTAGATGATTACAATGTTCATTGGTTATTTATTATCATGCATGTGTGTGTATTTGTGTTCAATTATAAATTCTTATTGGTTATAAGTTTTGTTTACTTTCTTATTGAAAGTCCTGAATTAACTTTGAAATTGTCAAGGGGCGGAGTGGCGGGTCTTGTATACCTTATAGGATCACTCGGAGAGGTAACTGGATTTAGTTAATGTTATGAAGTTTACTTAGTTCATGTTGAACTAATGCAACTCTTCTTCATTTTTTGCAGGTTCATTAGGTGACAAAAAACTTTCTACGCCAGCTAAACATTGACAAACTACGTATTCTAAAACTACTCCATTGCTTTTGAAGACAAGAGCACCAAAGTCGTATCCTAGCAATTCTTACTGCTATTGTTAGTGCTATCATGTACCTGTGGAAGGTTTTATTTAGAGCTAAATATAACTGGTTAACCTTATTATTGTGGTTTTAAGACTTAAATAAACTTCAATCCCACACTTAGTATTTATATGGTTTGAATGTTCTTATTCTTGTAAGTAAAAGGATTAAGTCATAAGACTTAGCCATTATGTATTTAATGTTTACATACCATGTGATATATGTATAAGGATACATTCATGGCATATTCCATATTCCATGAATCTTGGCTTAGCAATTTTAGCGAATATAATGATGCGAGGTTTCAATGAAAATGACATTTTCAATACCGAGTAGCATTTGGGTTTTGGAGCTATAGGCATGAGGAGAAATGTTGACGTTGGTGGTGGACATGGTGGTGGAGTAAATGATCCTAGGGATGGTGTAAGGTCAAGCCATAAGCTTGGTATATCATAGGTAAATTATTCATTTGGAACGAGGGTTGTTATGTTCTGTTCGACTCTCTAGTTTTTTCCCTACTTGAGGTCGGGTTCACATCTGCCCATTTTTTAGGTATACTCTTCCCCTTGGTTTATAGTGTTTATTGCTTGTTTTTTCAACTTGAGGATTTGTATACTACTAATGCACTATGTTTATTCATTTGTCGGTGAAAAATATTCCAATGCATGGGTCGTGGCGACTGCCAGGATATCAACGAAATACCCTTTATGTGTAAGCCCTCTACGAATAAGTTTGAACTTGTTGCCTCTGCATTTAGATGTTTGCTTAATAGGGATTTGAGCTCATTGTTTGTAAAGGTGCATGAATATATATTTTGATTAAGGGTTTCGACTGTGTAAATGTATATTTGTATTTACCGACATCCAGAGATGAGTATGGAGCATTAGGGTTTATGATGTTTGTGTTTGGTGCCTTTGGGCCATGACTGTCACGATTCAGCTCTGTCATATACTTTTGGGTTGGTAGCTTGAATGTATGGATTTTATGGTTAATGAAAGCTTCTACATTTTAGTTTTGTGATGGGTATCTAAAATTTTGGTTGTACCATTTCTAGCAATAAGGCCTCTGTTTGAATTGCGACTCTGTCATTTTTATTTGTAATTTATAGAAGGTATAAATGTGGGAATACACAACTGCGGTTTTGTCATGGATACCTTCCCTATCTTGGCAAGGCTATGACTCTATTTATTTCACTATCTGTACTTTAAATTCTTGTTTAGGTATTTAAAAGAGTTGGTTTATCTTAAATCTGTGCCATTGTTGGAAATGGCACTCTTTCCAATTTGTGACTGTGTAATGTAATGGTGAAGTGTTGTTTAATGGTGATTTATTGTCTTGTTTACTTATCTATGAATTAATTTTAGGATGGACGTGATCTTTTTTTTAACATTGCGATATGGATGTCATAGTTGTTATAACGTAGACAGTGGTTAATTTTCTCATAGATTATGTTAATGGATTTTCCTTTGCTTCTCGGCTATGAGCCTTGAATATGATTACATCGTGTATATTTTGTCTATATTACTATGTGGAAATGTTGACAGCGCAACGATTTCGATTTATGGTTAATCCTTCTCGAATTTTAATTTTGTTACCATAGATTATGTAGAACATTGGTAAGCTATTTACATAGTTTATAAAAGTTGTAAATCAAACATTATAGGATTCGATATCTATCGTGGTTTTGTTGTAACCTTCGGTTTTAATCCATGATCCCACAGGGTTCGATCCTGGGCTGCATGGGTTTAAGGTGATTTGTGTATGGATTTTTTGTTTTGGCATGAATGCCGACATGATTCGATCCTGTAATGTCTTATTGGATACAATATTTGATAATGATTTTTCTCAATAAATTTATGGTTGATTCTTATGCTGATAGTTGATAGCATGATTGTGGTTTCTAATTCATTCCTACAGAGCTTGATAGGCCATGATGGATGGAATATGATGTGATGAAGTTATAGATTGGAAATGGTTTTGTTTGTAGTTTTGTTTTATGATATATTATTTTAAATTTTCATCAATAATATTTAAGTCATAATATTATATGTAGATCTTAGGATAAGGCTGTAGATAATAGTTTTGTTGATTATAATTAATAACATCCTTCTAGCAATATGAAATCTACTAGCAGAGATAAGATATATGTTTCATTTTAAATAATTCTAGGTTGATAATGTTTCCTTAGTTAGGGTTAGAAAGATGTGTATAGAAAATATATGATATTAATTCTATGTTTTGAACCTGAAATTAATAAACATAAAATATAACTTCACTTTTTAAAAATCTAGACTCTGTTGGCAGAATTACCTCTGTCAGAGAAAACTGAACTTAACTAATAAATGAATGAAATAAAATCCAGAAAACTAACAAAACCCAAATCCTCCTACAGATAAAACTAAGGGTTCTAGTCCATAAATTATAACATGAATACAAAATATTTCTACTAATTAGAATATCATGTTTAAATAAAGAAAATAATATAACCTCTATTAAAAGAAATATATCTACTAGTGAATAATGAATTTAACCTGTAAGTGAAGAATTAAGTAATACAAAAAGTATAACCTATCTCATAGTAGCAAGATACTAAATATCCATTCATAATTTAATCTCTGCTTTTAATAAGAAAAAATGTGTAGCTTGAAAGGGAAAGTAAAGAACCTCGTACATGCAAGATGGAGTTGTTTCAATGGTTGAAAATCTTGCACACTCAAATACCAAGCATTAAAAAATTCATAGATAGATATGACCTATGTTCAGATAACCGAATAACTTGTGAACCACCACGTTCCATCCAACTATGACCCGTAACCATTCTTGGTTTCAATTCCTATCCCCCTTGAGCTAGTTCCAACATGAAATTCGCTTAGAGTTCCTAGGGTAAGGCTTCCCTATTTGGGGTATCAGGTTCTGTATCAGTTTGCTTTTTCCTATTAGGAAAAAAGTTCTCCATGAACTCTCTTGAAGGTAATCACGGAGAAAAATATGGAATCCTCCAAACATAGATAGATGATAAGTATATAGGTCCCGAAGTCTCTCTTTGGCTTGGGTTTTTATAGACAGACGTTTCAGGAAAAGGGGAACTTAAATCAATAATCATTTGGTTTCTTGAAATAAACATTTTCATTTAATTTAGGTAACTTTAATATTTACTTAGGAACTTTTGACTAATTCCTACTTTGAGTCTTGTAGGTATTTTAATATTTAATTATCATTAGCAATAATAATAACATGTCGATCCTTTCTTTATTACATATAGCTACTAGTATTATTACTATGCTTAGTATTTATACATATCATCTATAAATTATATATTTATATATATTCCATTTGTTAACATTTTATCCCTAGGTATCATATATCATGATCCCTAAACATATGACACTTTTCTTTTATCTTAGTCACTTTATTTAATAAGGCTTTCAGGTAGGGGTTAGGTCAACTAGTTTAGGAAACTCTAAACCTCCTTGCATGTTGAATTCCCTCGGATTACATTGTAGTTCTTCAGTACTTAATGAGATACATAAATTACAAATTTCATTTAATCACTTAAAAATAAGTAAGATGAGGTCAATGTTTTATCAAAGTTGTTTTCACTCAACATATTATTTTTTCTTAGTAAATCCTAGCGCTTATCTAGATCCCATACTCAACTCTAAAAACAAGGAGTTACAAACTTAGTGCAATTCTAGAGCTCCTCGGTCAACACTAATTCTAGGATGTATTTGTAGGATACACCTAGGGATACAATGGGAAAGGATCTGATGTTCCAGAGCTTATTCTAAACATCAACTTGGAATTCTCTAGGGATTATGCCCAGCACTTCCAATTTTATCTTCTCATGTGCTTCGGAGATTCATGCTTCACCACAAATGTTTCATAACTCATGTGTTCTAGAGCTTCTCACTTAATGCAAATATAAATACTCATGTGCTCCAGAGCTTCTCCGTCAACAAAAACATCAAATACACATGTGTTCGAGAGCTCCTCGCTCAACACAAAACATCTCATCAATTATGTGCTTCAGGTTCCACTCCCAACATATGAAATGATATATAAAACATATGCAATTATCTTAAGCTCATACTTGGTGTTCTAGGGACTCAAAATGAAATCATGAAAAAATTTAGAGTAAGCCTTTCTCATGGTGGCTTCATTCTCCCAAGTAGCCTCATCGGCCTTGAAGTGTTTCCATTGCACTTTCAACTGGACTATGGTGCGCTCATTGTGCTACACCTCTCTCTTTTCCAATATTTGAAGGGGTTCAGGTGCAAACTCCCCTTTAGGTTCCACCTATAATAAGGACCAACCAATCACATGTTTAGTATCATAAACATATTTCTTTAATAAAGAAGCATGGAAAACATTATGGACTCTTATGTGAGTGTGTAAAGCTATTTCATATGCCACTGGCCATCTCTTGGCCATTATTTCAAAGGGTACACAAAATCTAGGTGGTAACTTACCACAACTGCCCGAGCTTGACGAGATTCATTTTTCTTTGACTTTAAAGTAAAAATGGTCACCTATCTGATAATCTTTAACTTTTATTTTCTTATTCACGTAACTTTTTAGGTGATCTTGTGCTTTTTTAAGGTTCATCTGGACCTTGGTAACCAATTTTTCCAAGTACTTTAATAATTTGGTCCCTAATATGAGACGATCCACTGGCATATCCCAAGGAACCAGCGTTCTATACTTCTGTCCATAGAGTACCTCAAAGGGACTCATCTTGGCGGAAGTATGGGATCTTTTGTTTAAGGTGAATTCTGCAAGATGCAAGTAATATCACCACTTTGTTGGGTTGTTCATGACATACATCCTAAGCATGTCCTCTACAATCTGGTTTACCCATTCTGTCTCCCTGTCTGTCTATGGGTGGTAAGCAGTAGTAAAGTTTGACAACATATCTAAACAAGAGAATAAGGATCTCCAAAAGTTCTCAGTAAACTTCGTATCTTGATCTGAGATGATTTCTTTGGTTATCCCATGTAATCTAAATGTCTCCTTTAAGAAGATGTCATCAATGTGTAATGCCTTGTAGGTCGACTTTAGTGGAATGAAGTGTGCTTATTTTGACAATTTTTCAACTATTACAAAGATAGAATCATTTTGCTTCTCAGTCTTAGTTAGGCCCGTGATAAAATCCACGCTAATGACCTCCCACTTCCATTCTGGAATGGGTAATGGCTGTAGAAACCCCAAGGAATGTTGTTGCTCAACTTTGACCGGCTAACATTCTTGACATTTTGCAATAAACAATGCTATGTCGGCCTTTAACTTCAATCAGGGAAAATGTGTCTTTACTGCGGATATCATATTTTGATATCCTAGATGCATTGAGTAGGGTGTCTAATGAAATTATGTGAGGATGATGGACATGATGTCCCCTCCTTCCGAAACGTACAATCTCTCTTTGGACCATATAAATCATGTTTCATATACCTTGTACTCTTTTTATTATTGAAACAACCTCTCCTCTTGGACTATCTTGAGGATTTCAACATAGAAAGGGTTAACTCCATTGAAAATTCTAATCTTGTCATGTAAATTCAAAGTTGGTTTGACTTAAAGTCTCCTCATATATCAAATGAGCTCACCGGATCAAAGCTTCATCAATTTTGTTCTCCTTTCCCTTTATATGATTTATCTCGAAATGGTACTCGATGAGGAAATCTAACCATCCAGATTGCCTAACATTTAGATCTGGTTGTTCAAATAAATACTTCAGACTCATATTGTTTATTTTCAAAAGGAATTTATTTCCCATGAGGTAGTGCCTCCACATTTTTAAGATGTGGATGATGGATGTTAACTCAAGATCATGGGTGGGGTAGTTATGTTCATGTTCTTTTAACTTATGCAATTCATAAAAAATCATGTAATCATTCAGAAAGAGGACTCCTCTGAGCCCTTCCTGGATACATTCGTGCAAACAGGAAAATCCCCATTAGGATCTGCAATTAGTAGTATCGGTGCAGTCGTCAAAATTTGTTTAAGATTTTGAAAAATTTCCTCACAGTTGGTCATTTATAAGAAATTATTTTCCTTCTTTTTCAAAGCGGTCATGGGACAAGCTATCCTTGAGAAGTTATCAATGACCTTTCGGTAATAACCAGTTAATCCCAAAAAGGATCTAATGTTAGTGACACTATTAGGTGTAGGTTAATCCTCTATGGATTTAATATTTTTTGAGTCCACAGCTATCCCCTTCTAAGAGATGATGTGACCTAAGTACTGTACTTGTGGTTTGTAAAAACCACATTTAGTAAACTTGGCATAGAGATAGTGTTTGCGTAAAAGCTGAAGCACTATGCGAAGGTGTTCCTCATGTTCCTCTTTACTCTTAGAGTAAACTAGGATGTCGTCTATAAATACCAAAACAAATTTATCCATGTATCTACTGAATATATTGTTCATCATACACATGAAGTTCACGAGTGCATTGGTCAACCCAAATGTCATCACTACAAACTCGTAATGGTCGTACCACATATGAAAGGAATTTTTGTGAATATCCTCCTCGCAATTATCTACCTGATGGTACCCAGATCGTAGGTCAATATTAAAAAATATATTGGCTCCCCCTACTTGATCGAAAAATTCATCAATCCTAGGGAGTTGGTATCAATTATTCATAGCCATGTTGTTAAGTTGGTTATAATCGATGCACATTCACATCGTACCATCCTTCTTCTTTACGAAAAGTATCATTGCTCCCCAAGGGGACACACTCGGTCAGATATATCCATTCTCAATCAAATCCTGCAACTGCATTTTGAGTTCATCGACTCTGGTGTGCTCATGCGGTAAGGGGATTTTGAAGCCAAAACTAATCCTAGTGTCAGTTCTATGGAAAAATCTAAGTCTCGTTTTGGGGGTAATACTGGGATCTCGTCAAGAAATATGTATTTTAAGTCCATGAGAACTGGAAAGTCCTCAATGTGTTGTTTTCTTTTAGCTTCTATATCTCAGATGTTTACTGCAAACATTTTGCAACCTTTCCTAATGCACTTTTTTTCTTGTAAAGTAGATATCTACCTCACATAAAATTTCTTAGGTATGCCTTGAATCTTTACTAGATTCCCTTCGCTATCTGTACACGAGATTGACTTGTGTAAGAAATCGAGCATGACATGGTGTTGTTCCAACCCGGCCATGTCGATAAGTATATCATATGATCCTAAGGGTAGGATGTTTAGCTTTAATATAGTAGGAAAACCATTCAATTTTACCTCATAGTTTTCAACTATTTCAGAAACCGTTCATTTTGTACCCGTGGCTAATTGCACCAATTAGGTCTTATCATGTTTAACTTTATCTAGTTTACATACATTAATTGTTTTAGGTGATACATAGATCTAGAAAGAACTGAGGTAAATCAATATTGAAATAGAAGTGTTGGAAACCTTACCTTCTATCTCAACCATGGTAGCTTGATGGACATCATGTCAGTCATCCTGGGATGCATAAATATGCAGTGTTCCATCTATGTCCTCTATTGTTGGTTCTTCTTGTACATTTTGCAAGACTCCATTGGTCTTGTTCTTACATTCGTGGGCATATTGGGGTCCTTTGAATTTCCAACATTTGATTTGCAGCAGGGAAACATTGGCTCCCCCATTTGATGTTGGTTTTTTAGCATTTGGAGCTAGCGCATATGGCTCTGTAGTGGTTCTATTAAATTTTTTGTTGGATGGAAAGTTGTTGTTCTATTTTCTATAAGGTGGTGGGTTGAAAACTGATTTACGATTGTCTGAGAAGGTCCTAGACCTGTCTCTACTTCTATTGATATTTTCTCGTGTCAACTGTCCATGCTCATAGAAAAGCCTAGCTTTGTTTAGGGTGGTGTCCAATGTTTTAGTCATGTCAAATTCAATATTCTCATGAATGTTGGGAGGAAGACATCCTAAAAAATGTTGTATTTTCACTTTCTCATACTTTATGTAAGGCACATAATGTAATAGATCCAAAAATTTGTTAATGAAAGCATCCATAGTCATGGAACCCATCCTTAATTCATTAAATTATTTCACATTTCTATCGAAGAACCTTTTCAACATGTATTTCTTCTGAAACACTTTACGAAAATTATTCCATTTGATTTCTCTTACCTTAGCTTCCTTGGTATGCTTTAGGCCTCTCCACCATCTAGTTGCTTTACCTTTTAAATGATAGATGGCTAGATGAGATTTCATTTCGCTAGACTAGTTATGTACTCAAAAATATTTTCTCATACCTAGAAGCCATCTTGAGTTTTCTCTCCTATCTTCATCTCTCCTTCATAGGTTGGGGATTTTATCTTCGTGAACTCTCCCTAGATATTGTCATCATTTCTATGTTTCTTCCTGTAAGGATAAAGAGAATCATCACTAGAAGGACTATGACAATCTCTTTTTGAACGTTCAGGGGTATGTTCTTCTTTTCCTTCTTCTCTCGAGCTGCTGGGCTACTTATGATAGAATTATTTCTTGAACCTATTGGTTGAATGAGTGGTTTTTCCTTGTGGACTTCCTTCTGTCATGTTTTGCAGCAAGGATTCATTAATTTCTTGTTGTTCCTTGATTACATTCAGATTATCATCTTTGAAACTCTATAAGTCTACTTGAAGAGTTTGTATGGTTTTCATTAGATAAAAATTGAGTTCCACCATCATTTTTGCTTCCTACGTGGGGGATTCAACTTTCCTTGCCGATTCTTGTCCTCTTCTTTGTTCATGATCTCAACTATTCTTTTAATCCTGCAATTGAAAATTGTTAATAACAGGAAAATATTTTGTTAGTTAACAAAATTAAAAACATACTTGATTTTCTGCAACAAATGTCTCCCATGCCCATTAGGTCTCTTGTTGTTGAAACAGGGCTCTGATACCCCTTGTAATGACCCCAAAAGTTGGAAAAAAATAATAATTTATTAGGCTAGTTAGTTACTAGATGAACCGGACATTAACTTATCTTCTGCGTAATGTGCCGAACTTTGTTTGCAAAACTGAAATGTAGTAATTTGTTCTTACCCTTTCTATATTTCTTCCTGATATGGTTATTAATGTAAATCTATAATGTGTTTATGTTACTTGATCTGATTTAGATGATTGCACTATTCATTGGTTATTTATTATTAGGCATATGTGTGTATTTTACTGGTTATATTTTTTTCTTACTTGCCCATGGAAAGTCCTGACTTAACTTTGTAATTGTAAAGGGGTGGACTGGCGGGTCTTGTATCCCTTATGGGATCACTTGGAGAGGTAATTGGTTTTAATTGATGTTACAGAGTTTAAGTAGTTTATGTTGAACTAATGCAACTCTTCTTCAGCTTTTGCAGGTTCATTACGTGATGAAAAACTTGCTATGATAGCTAAACATTACCTAGGCTAAAACTACATTTATTTTGAAGACAAGAGGACAAAAGTCCTATCCTGGCAATTCTTACTTCTACTGTTAGTGTTATCATTTACACATGGCTGATTTTATTTAGAACTAAGTCTAACTGGTTAACCTTATTATTGTGTTTTTAAGACTTAAATAAACTTCAATCCCATGCTTAGTATTTATATGGTTTGAATTTTTTTCTTCTTGTAAGTAAAAGGCTGAAGTCATAAGAATTAGCCATGATGTATTTAATGTTTACATACCATGTGATATATGTATATGGAGCCATTCATGAAATATTTCATATACGATGAAACTTGGCTTAGCAATGTCAATGAATATAATGATGAGGGGTTTCAATGTAAAGGGAATTTTCGATACCAAGTTGCATTTGGGTTTTGGAAGTATAGGCATCAGGAGAAATTTTGGTGGTTGTGGTGGACAGGGTGGTAGAGAAAATGCTCCTTGGGATGGGGTAATATAAATCCATAAGCTTGGTCTATTGTTGTTGAATGATTCATTTGGCACTGTGGTGGTTATGCTCTCTTCAACTCTATGGCTTTTGTCCCTGCATGAGGCCTAGTTCGCATCTGCGCATTTGGAAGGTATACTCTTCACCTAGGCTTGCAATGTTTATTACTTGTTTTTTCATCCATAGGATTGGTATACTTCTAACATGATATGTTTCTTTGTTTGCGGGTGACTACGAGGCTATAAATGAAATACCATTTATGGGTAAGCCATGTACCAATAAGTTTGAACTTGTTTCCTATGCATTTAGATGTTTGTTTAGTAGAGCCTTGATCTTGGCATTTCTAAAGGTGCATGAATATATGATTTGGTTAAGCGTTTCAACTATGTAAAGGCCTATTTGTATTTAAAGGATCCAGAGATGTGTATGAAACATTGGGGTTTATGATGTTTGTGTTTGGCGCATTCGGGCCATGACTGTAACGACTCAGCTCTATAATATCTTTTTGGGTTAGTAGATTGAATGTATAGATTTGATGGTTAATGAAAGCTTCTGCATTTTAGTTTTGATGATGGGTCTTTAAAATTGTGGTTGTACCATTGCTTGCAATGGGGCCTCTGTTTGAATTGTGACTGTGTATTTTTCATTTGTAATTTATATAAGGTATAAAAGTGGGCATACATAGATAGAGTTTTGTCGTGGATATTGTCACTAGCTTCGCAAGACTATGACTCTGTGTATTTATTTGTATGTACTTAAATTATTTTCTTGGTATTTAAAAGAGTTGGTTTAGCTTAAATCCATGCCATTGCTGGCAATGGCACTCTTACTAATTCACAACTGCGTAATGTAATGGTGAAATGTTGTTTAATGGTGATTTCTGGTGTTTTTCACTTATCTATGAATTAATTTGGGGATGGTTGTGAGCTTTGGTTTAACATTGTGATATGGATGTCATAACTGCGATAGTGTAGACAGTGGTTATTTTTCTCATTGGTTATGTTAATGGATTTTCCTTTTCTTCTCGGCCGTGAGCCTCGAATATGATTACAACATCTAGATTTTTTTTATATTACTGTGTGGAAATGTACACAAGGAAACGATTTTGATTTATGGTTAATCCGTGTGGCATTTTAATGTTGTTCGCATAGATTATGTGTAACATTAGTAAGCTATTTATGGAGTTGATAAAAATTGTAAATCGAACCTTACAGGATTCGATGCATGTTGTGGTTTTGTTGTAACCTTTGTTTTCAATCCATGAGCCCACATGAGTCGATCCTGGGCTACATGGTGTTGCCTCCTTTTAACACACCTGGATCATGTGGAAGAAATCTTCAAGCCACTCAGTGTGTCCTTGGGGGCAAGTCTCGAGTCAAGGCTGTCACTTGTTCTTGACTCCTCCGTTTAGGCTCAACTCCTAACGAAGCCAAGGGGGGTAGACCCTATTAAGTTGCTAAGGATGATTTCTTAGTGTGGTGATGTTAAACTAAATCAGTTATTTAGGAGTCTGAATATTTTAACTATAAACAATCAAGATGACAAGATACGAAGATACACACGAAAGCACAAAGTTGATACACAATATATATATGAAGCAAAAAAGACCAGTGCCTTAAAAATGGAGTCAAAAGAGATCAGTGTGCTTCCATGTGTTTGGAATAAATGTTTTGCGATTGCATCTTGGTATGTTTTAAGTTAAAAATGAAGTATGAATTGATTAAATTAGGCTAAAGGGGGACTCCAGATATACCCGAGAGTACTTGGAGTATGTCCAAAACAAAGCCTATACGGCTACCCGCAAGGAATATGTGGGATGAAATGGAGTCTCTGGGGCTGTGTTCGTAATGCACCCGTTAGGGTGTTACAGAGATCGGCGCCCCGAGGTCACTTTTCAGTAGGTTCCCGCTTCCTTTGGGTATTTTTCCACCGTAAAGGTTTGATCGAGGTGTTGGATTTTCACCTGATGGTTTGTTAATTGGGGAGGGTGAGTCCTAATTATGCTAGTCACCCAAGTGATTTTGATATAGCTTGACTGATCGGATGAACCACATCCAAGTGAAAAGCATACACACTGGATTCTTGTAAATTTTAATAAGTTATTAAAAGATGTGTTCTTGTTTAAAAGAAAATCCTCCAAGAACCTCTTTCGATCCAAGTGGATCTCAATCGGGGAATCGAGGAGGGGTTAATTTTAAATCTGCTGATAAAAAAATGATAGAAAAAATAAAACAACTACACAAATATGGTTTTCTGATTAATCCTACCACGAATCTCTTTTCCCTTTCGGGTCACTCGAGAAATCGTGGGGTAAGTATTATGATTACTTTTGAAAGTAAGATATGGAATATGGAATTAACAACAAGATCAAATATACTACCCTACAAATCAGATCAATTCTAGTAAAAGGAAATAAGCAGAAAACGACGAAAATGGCACCCACGCGAATCCCCCCAGGGGGGATGGGGAATGGGCTCGAAAGAGCCTATTCAAAGGATGATTTTATTACAGAGGTTACAACATCAAATCACTGATAAAACATATATTTCTTGGTACTTACAGGTTGAAACCAAGATATTACATTTTATGCAAAAAAATTACAAATTATGTGACAAAAGAGAGACCCCGGGGGGGATTTGAGCGCTCCAAAAGCCACTTTGGACAGAATATTCCTTTCTTATCTGTCAGAACTGCTAGATGAAAGTGAGTGAATTAGAATAAAAAATTCCCCAAAGAACTTTAAGAGTGCCTTTGGGTCAGCCTACTTTATCTCAAAAATTTAATGAAATTAAACTAGCTAAACCAACGAAAAAGGAACCAAGGAAAGAAAGCTTTCCTTGCGATATTGTATTGCTGTTTGTGCAACCAATTAAAAACACTGACTGGATAATATTGAAATTATTGAACAGCAAATGAAACTACCTTAACAGCAAGCTATGAATTTTTCAATAAACTACTTGCGAAACTAAGGCAATTTTAGCTAGATCTCTTGAATTTGAACTTTACGTGCACAATGAAACTAAGATCTACAAATTTGAAGGGATATTGCTAATTATATCTATGTATGCTTTTATTTATGAGATAGATCATATTTAAAAAGAAACCTTAAAGTAACCAATTTGAGGAAAGTTTAATAATTTTTAAAGGAGGAAGAGAGAGAAAGAGTGTTTGAAGCCTCAGAATGTTGGGCTTTGGATTCTGCTTTGGTGGAACACTGAGGGACTATGTCATTCATAAGATACTGAATATGAGGAATATTCAAACCATCTCAACCTCTTCTACCAACGAGATCACCTGCAACTTGAAAACCCTTGGACAAACAGATGGTTAAAACATAGGTGTTGCCGAAAGAGATGATTAGAAAGCATGAAATTAAACTTAAAATACATAGAAATCCAATAGATCTAGAACAAGCAGCAGTAAGAGAATAAATCAAAATAGAATAAACTATTACCCTAATAGGAAGGAGCTCCCTCCTTCAAGGACAACAATTAACCAGCAAAGCAATGATAAACAAAAGCAGATTATACCTCATAAGCATTTGACAATCAACATCCACACATGAAGAGCATTACACCATAGATCTTTCCTCCAAAGATTATTTATTCCACAATGAAAAAACAATACAGTACAAGAGCAACAACACCTCAATCTAGTTCTAACTAGCTTGGAAGAGGAGGCTATGCCTTGATTTATACAATTTGCAGGCCATTTAGCCCAGGGTGGGCACAATTCCTCATGGAATCAAGTGAAATCATCTGATGGATAGTTCATCAATGCAGAACTGAGGCTGAACTGAGCCTACTTGTCAACCGGGGGCCTGATCTGGCTGACACATCAACCCATACACTGACACATCGGCCCACAGAGCATCCAAGAGAGCCAAAACATGTTGAGGAGAGAGGGAGGATGCAATTTCCCGTGAAGACCACTATAGATCAGCTCTCGATCTGATTTGATCCCCTCCTTTAGTCAAGGATTCATCAGATCCAGTCAATCTGCTCCATATCTGATTGATTTCAGTCAAATCGGTTGAGAATCCATTGAGTTATTGATTTTGGATTTGCTCCATTATTCATCAATTTATTAATTAAAATAATCAATAATTGATTTTTGGGGATTTCTGACCTGAGTGATGGAAGATCACTCAAAACATAGGAAATAATGGGTCCATGGGTTTACATGGTGCTCTTAGCTTTAAAATGAGCACCTACATGAATGAAACCGATTATTTGGCCCACTTTTATTATAGACTCAATTTTTCCAATTAAACTATTAAAAAATAGCCTAAGTTTTGGAAAAATTAAAATTTAATAAAAAACA
>LPNX011056586.1:38430-154566 GCA_001517045.1 Pseudotsuga menziesii
CAACCCTGTCTAGTTCACCAGGATCACTTGATAACAACCACTAAGTACAACTTAGGTGGTAACATTCTGGCTCCAACTGTGGGACGTGTGCTCGATCTGGTCTTTAATGCAAGGAGAGGATACGAGAACACCAGAATCTCTAGTTTATATACCCTATAAAAACATCTCAACTTGACAAGAAAAACCTCAGTAGCACAAGTTTTATAAAAAACCAAATGAACCATTAAGCTCATTTATTTAAACAAAATAAATGTAACTAACTAAAAGAAGTAAAGTTTTATTATCACTAAGTATAAAATAGAAATGCATAAATTAAATGCTCTCTTTCAAGGAGCTTATTTTCCTACTCTAAGCATGATATAAAAAGGGTTAAGTGTAATCAGAAATCTAGTGTAACCACCTAAGCATTTTATTAACATAAAAAAAAAAATTCCTTTTCTTTGGTTACCAGCCAAAGTAAGGATACCTTATTCAGAAAATGCAAACCTGCATGATGATTCAGGATGGGCGGGATGGATGGGAGATCATAGGCATGAACAATGTCATAAAAATTCTTCCCAAACCTGTATGTGCTCATGCAGGCTGCTTCTATCCAGGACTGGATAGGACTGATATACCAATCAGAACGATGAGGTAAACTGACTACATCATCATACTGATCATCGGGGCTTATCAAATGATAACTCGTTGCACAAGCCCCAGTAGCTCCAAATCATAAGGAACCTCTATATGTGAAAAAGATGGCTGAGACTGATTTTCCACTGACTGCATCACATCTGACTTTTCACAATACTGCTTCTCCATGTCTTCATTATTGATAACTTTGTGTGGCTCTACATGATATGACTCTGAATGATCATATGGATAAACTGCATGCTCCTTTTTCATATCAAAGTTTTCCCAGGCATCTAGATCCATGCTCCCCTCTATGGATGTATCGTAGATTGGACTTCCACAAATTTTTGAATAGACACTCCCATTGTTGGACATATCATGGATGGGATTCTCCGTAAGATTTTCACAAGTTGGATTATCTATGAAATTCCAATAGTCATCACTCCCATCCATGTCATATGTGGCGGACTCTTCATTGATGGCATCATGCTCCTGCCTGTCCATGTCTTCCTTGTATTCATAACAATATTCTTTAGATAAAATGTCACAAGGCAATAAATGTTTCAAACCTTCATTAACATGAGGGGAACAAGGTCTAGTGTCACCACACACTGTAGTGGTCTTATCATAATTTTCTTTATAGGATTCTGTTATGATATCATGAATAGGATCTTCAATATTATCTTCAATCCAAGAAACTTTTTGAACATACTCAATGGGATCACTTAGGATGTGTTGCTCAATGGGTTCCTCTAAATGGATTTCTGGAAAGATATCAGCATTGCTACACACCTGAGAATACACCAAATCTTCAGTGTCTTCAGCTATGGTGACATGAGGAGAGTCTTCAACAATGTGTTCCATCATGTGCTCCTCCTGGAGCTCTTCAATATGATCAGCTTGCATTTTCCGTTCCTCAGAATCTTGCTGTGTATTGGGAGATACCTCATTTTCTTTAAGAAGATGCTTGATTTCTTCATTTCTTAAATAATTTATAGGATGCTTTTTTATGGGAGTATCATGGACTTCCTCTTTACTCAAATGTTAAAGAAGTGATTCCAAGTCTTTAATACTTTGTATCATGGAAAAAGGTCCATCATATGTTTCCATGTGATACTCTGTCCCAGATAGGTAGAAGGTACAGATCTTTTCAAAGAACTTTTTTAAACCATTCCTACTACCCCTACCACCATGCCACTTCTCTAAAAACATCCAAAGGAAGCTTGGAAAATAAGTTATACATTTATCAGGAAAGCCTTGATAGAACCAATAACCAGCCTCACCCCGAAAAGTACTAGCAAACATTTCCATCATATGGTCTTCATAGAGAATATTGAAGTCAGCAATCAACTGAAGGAAAGATTTGACATGCCAGATGGCCGAGTCACCATCAACTCCATGAAATGGTGGAATCCGGTTATTTGCATCCCCCAAACTATCACAATAGTTAGGAAAACCAAGGATGTTTGAGAAATCGATAGGTTGAAATGCTAAGGCTAACTGAGCACCATATTTCTCCCTTAATTTATCCAAAATGGTATCCATTTGAAAACCTTGTATTGACAAGGTGGAGCTTTCAAGTGATGAACTTTAAAGGTTTTAACATGTTGCATTGGCTCATCTACACACAACAAAACTTCACAAGTTTATGAGAAAACAGGGTTTTATCCCTTCAATGGAGTCGCCATGTGAAACAGAAAAATAAGCATTTATGAATTTTTCACAAATTTTTTTTTTGCTTTTCTTTGTAAAAATAGAAACTAGAAAAAAGGTTAGTGGAGTCGCCAGATGAAAATTAAAGATCTACTCTAAGAATTCATCAAAAAAAGCAAAAACAAAAAGAAATAAAACAAAAGTCGTACTCGGGAATAAAAAGATTTATCCCTGGAAACGATGCCAAAAAGTGTTGCTGCCTTTTCACACACCTGGATCACGTGGCAGAAATCTTCAAGCCACTCGGTGTGTCCTTGGGGGCAAGTCTCGAGTCAAGGATGTCACCTTGTTCTTGACTCCTCCATTTAGGCTCAACTCCTAACGAAGCCAAGGGGGGTAGACCCTATTAAGTTGCTAAGGATGATTTCTTAGTGTGGTGATGTTAAACTGAATCAGTTATTTAGGAGTTTGAATATTTTAACTATAAACAATCAAGATGACAAGATACGAAGATACACACGAAAGCACAAAGTTGATACACAATATATATATGAAGCAAAAAAGAACAGTGCCTTAAAAATGGAGTCAAAAGAGATCAGTGTGCTTGCATGTGTTTGGAATAAATGTTTTGTGATTGCATCTTGGTATGTTTTAAGTTAAAAATGAAGTATGAATTGATTAAATTAGGCTAAAGGGGGACTCCAGATATACCCGAGAGTACTTGGAGTATGTCCAAAACAAAGCCTATACGGCTACCCGCAAGGAATATGTGGGCTGAAATGGAGTCTCTGGGGCTGTGTTCGTAACGCACCCGTCAGGGTGTGACAGAGATCAGCACCCCGAGGTCACTTTTTAGTAGGTTCCCGCTTCCTTTGGGTATTTTGCCACCGTAAAGGTTTGATCGAGGTGTTGGATTTTCACCTGATGGTTTGTTAATTAGAGAGGGTGATTCCTAATTATGCTAGTCACCCAAGTGCTTTTGATACAGCTTGACTTATTGGACGAACCACAGCCAAATGCAGAGCATACACACTGGAGTCTTGTAAATTTTAATAAGTTATTAAGAGATGTGTTCTTGTTTAAAAGAAAATCCTCCAAGAACCTCTTTCGATACAAGTGGATCTCAATCGGGGAATCGATGAGGGGTTAGTTTTAAATATACTGATAAACAAATGATAGAAAAAATAAAACAACTACACAAATATCGTTTTCTGATTAATCCTACCACGAATTTCTTTCCCCTTTCGGGTCACTCGGGAAATCGTGGGGTAAGTATTATGATTACTTTTGAAAGTAAGATATGGAATATGAAATTAACAACAATATCAAATATACTACCCTGCAAATAAGATCAATTCTAGTAAAAGGAAATAAGCAGAAAACGACGAAAATGGCACCGACGCAAATCCCCCTAGGGGGGATGGGGAATGGGATCGAAAGAGCCTATTCAAAGGATGATTTTATTACAGAGGTTACAACATGAAAGCACTGATAAAATAGAGATTTATTGGTCCTTATACAGGCTGAAACCAAGATATTAGAGTTTATGCAAAAAAATTACAAATTATGTGACAAAAGAGAGATCCCTGGGGGGATTTGAGAGCTCCAAAAGCCACTTTGAACAGCAGCTTCCTTTCTTCTCTGTCAGACCTGTTAAATGATAGTGAGTGAATTAGAATAACAAATGCCCCAAATCACTTTAAGAGTGCCTTTGGGTCATCCTACTTTATCTCAAAAATTTAATGAAATTAAACTAGCTAAACCGACGAAAAAGGAACCAAGGAAAGAAAGCTTTCCTTGGGATATTGGCTTGCTGTTTGTGCAGCCAATTAAAATCACTGACTGCAGAATATTGAAATTATTGAACAGCAAATGAAACTATCTTAACAGTAAGCTATGAATTTTTCAATAAACTACTTGCGAAACTAAGGCAATTTTAGCTAGATCTCTTGAATTTGAACTTTATGTGCACAATGAAACTAAGATCTAGAAATTTGAAGGGATATTTCTAATTAGATCTATGTATGCTTTTTTTTATGAGATAGATCAGATTTAAAAAGAAACCTTAAAGTAACCAGTTTGAGGAAAGTTTAATAATTTTTAAAGGAGGAAGAGAGAGAAAGAGTCTTTGAAGCCTCGGAATGTTGGGATTTGGATTCTTCTTTGGTGGAACAACGAGGGAGTATTTCATTCATAAGATACTGAATATGAGGAAGATTCAAACCAGATCAACCTCTTCTACCAGCGAGATCACCTGCAACTTGAAAACCCTTGGACAAACAGATGGTTAAAACATAGGTGTTTCCGAAAGAGATGATTGGAAAGCATGCAATTAAACTTAAAATACATACAAATCCAATAGATCTAGAACAAGCAGCAGTAAGAGCATAAATCAAACTAGAATAAACTCTTACCCTAACAGGAGGGAGCTCTCTCCTTCAAGGCCAACAATTAACCAGCAAAGCAATGATAAACAAAAGCAGATTATACCTCATAAGCATTTGACAATCAACATCCACACATGAAGAGAATTACACCATAGATCTTGCCTCCAAATCTTCTTTATTTGAGAATGAAAAAACAATACAATACAAGAGCAACAACACCTCAATCCAGTTCTAACTAGCTCGGAGGAGGAGGTTGTGCCTTGATTTATACAATTTGCAGGCCATCTAGCCCAGGGGGGGCACAAGTCCTCATGGAATCAAGTGAAATCATCTGATGGATAGTTCATCAATGCAGAACTGAGGCTGAACTAAGCCTACTTGTCAAACGGGGGCCTGATCTGGCTGACACATCAACCCATACACTGACACATCAGCCCACAGAGCATCCAAGAGAGCCAAAACATGTTTAGGAGAGAGGGAGGGCGCAATTTCCCATGAAGACCACTGTAGATCAGCTCTGGATCTGATTTGATCCCCTCCTTTAGTCAAGGATTTGTCAGATCCAGTCAATCTGCTCCATATCTGATTGATTTCAGTCAAATCGGTTGAGAATCCATTGAGTTATTGATTTTGGATTTGCTCCATTATTCATCAATTTATTAATTAAAATAATCAATAATTGATTTTTGGGGCTTTCTGACCTGAGTGATGGAAGATCACTCAAAACTTAGGAAATAGTGGGTCCATGGGTTTACATGGTGCTCTTAGCTTTAAAATGAGCACCTACATGACTGAAACTGATTATTTGGCCCACTTTTATTACAGACTCAATTTTTCCAATTAAACTATTAAAAAATAGCCTAAGTTTTGGAAAAATTAAAATTTAATAAAAAACACTGAAAAAACTAAAAAATTGAAAAATTGAAAAACACCTAAGGGAACTTAGACATGTTCATATGACTCAAAAATGATGTCTATCATGCTTACACATTGACACATAGACTCTAATAACCTCAATAGGCACAAATGCCAAGCCGACCACCCCAGCTTTGGAGGTATGGAGTGAAAAACTCAGAAATTATCAGTTGTTTATTCAACAAGCAATAATAACCAAGGGAAAAAACACCCTGGGCTGATCAAATTGACAAATGAAGTGTAAGAGACCGAGTCTTTTATAGACACTATCATGCTAGAACATTTATTGCAATTCCCCCATGGGGTATGAACATGTGATATGATACAACAAGCACTTCCCAGAAGTACTTCCAAAGGTCTTTTTGAATTCCGAACAAGTCAACCCTGTCCGGTTCACTAGGCTCACTTGATAACAACCACTAAGTACAACTTAGGTGGTAACACATGGGTTTAACGTGATGTGTGTGTGGATATTTTGTACTCGCATGGATGTCGTCAGGATTTGATCCTGTAACCTCTTAATGGATACGATATTTGATAATGATTTTGCTCATTAAATTGATGGTTGATTCTTATGTTGATAGTTGATAGCATGATTATGGTTTATAATCTGTGCCTACATATGTCGATATCTCTTGATGGTTTGCATATGATGCAATGAGGTTATGGATTGGAAATGGTTTTATTTGTAGTTTTGTTTTGTGATATATTATTTTAAAGTTTTAGCAATTATATTTAAGTTATAATATTATGCAAAGATTTTAGGCTAAGGCTATAGATATTAGTTTGGTTTATTATAATTAATACCATCCTACTGGAAATATGAAATATGCCAGTAGAGATACGATATAGGTTTTGATTTTAAATAGTTCTAGGTTGATAAATTTTCCTCAGTTAGGGTTAAAAGGATGTAGATACAAAATATATGATATTAATTCTATGTTTTGAAACTGAAAATAATGAACAAGAGATATAACTTTTTCTTTTAACTACACTCTATTTACCAAATTACCTCTGTGAGAGAAGACTCAACTTAACCTCTAAATCAATGAAATAAAATGCAAAAAAACAACAAAACCCAAATCCTCCTATAGATAAAACTAAGGGTGCTATTCCATCATTCATAATATTAATAAGAAATATCTCTCCTAATTAGAATATCATGTTTAAATAGATACAATAATATAACCTCTGTTAAAATAAATATATCTGCTAGGGAATAATGAATTTAACCTGTAAGTGAAGAATGAAGTAATGCAGAAAAAATAACCTAGCTTATAAAAGAGAGATACTAAATATCCATTCAGAATTTAATCTCCTCTTTTAATAAGAAAACCTGTGTAGCTTCAAGGGAAAATCAAGAACATCATACCTGCAAGATGAAGCTATTTCAATGGGTTAAAATCCTACACACTCAAATACCGAGCATTAACAAATTCAAAGAAATATATGACCTCTATTGAGATAACCAAATAATTTGGGAACCACCATGTTCTACCCATCCATGACCCCCAACCGTCCCTACTTTCAATCCAGATTCCCCCGAGTTGGTTCCAACATGCAAGTAGATTAGAGTTCCTACGGTACGTCTTCCCTATCTGGGATATCAAGTTCTGTATCAGTTTACTTTTTCCTCTTAGGAAAAAAGTTCTCCAAGAATTCTCTTGAAGGTTATGAGGAAGAAAAATACGAAATCCTCCAAATATAGATAGATGATAAGTAGATAGGTCCCCAAACCTCTCTTCATCTTTGGTCTTTGTAGATAGAATTTTCAAGAAAAGGGGCAATTAAATCAAGAATCATTTGGTCTCTTGAAATAACCCTTTTCATTTAATTCAGGTAATTTTAATATTTACTTAGGAACTTTTGAATAGTTCCTACTTTGACACTTGTACGCATTTTAATATTTATTTATCATTAATAATAATAATAACAGGTGGATCCTTTCTTTATTACTTATAGCTGCTAGTATTATTACTATCCTTACTCTTTACATATCATGTATAAATTATATATATATACCATTTGTTAACATTTTATCCTTAGCTATCATATACCATGAACCCTAAACATTTGACACTTTTCTTTTAGCTTAGTCACTTTCTTTAATAAGGTCTTCAAGTAGGGGTTAGGTCAACTAGGTTAGGAAACTCTAAACCTCCTTGCATGTTGAATTCCCTCATATAACATGGTAGTTGTTTAGTACTTGATGAGATACATAAATTCAAAATTTCATTTAATCACTTAAAAATAAATAAGATGAGATAAATGTTTTATCAAATTCATTTTCACTCAACATATTAATTCTTTTCAGTAACTCCTAGCGCTTATCCATATCCCATACTCAATGCTAAAAATAGGGAGTTACAAACTTAGTGCAATTCCAAAGCTCCTGGCTCAATGCTAATGCTAGGATGTATTTGTCATGTGCTTCGGCACAAATGTTTCATAACTCAGGTTTTTTAGAGCTTCTCGCTCAACACAAAACATCCCATCATTTATGTGCTTTAGGGTCCACACCCAACACATTAAAAGATATTCAATTTTCTTACACCCAATATATCAAACAAATCATCATGTTCATGTGAAGTGGGGTCTTAGGCCCAATATACCAATTAAAACATCAAAGTAACATCATAAAAAATGGGTCTTTTCCCATAAGTGTCAGGTCAAAATTCGAGATATTATATTAGTGATGAAGGAATCTAATAATAATTGACTAATATTAACAGAAATCAAATATGGGAAAGGGAAAGAATTTTTTAGTACTCAAATAAGAAGGTAAAGCTACAACCAAATCCTTGATGTTGACAACTTTGTCTTCAACAATGGTATTTGACACACTCACAACACTCCACACTCACACAAATATCTTTGCACACAAACTCACTCAACTTTGACTTAATATGAGACTTCAATCCAACAATATAAGGATGCTCTTCTTGTTCTTTCGTCACATAGTTCATGAATACTTCTTTTATAGGCCAAGGGAGGCTCATATGAGATGAGATTCTTTAGTGAAAGGATATGGGATGGTATCTATGGGTCAGGAGGTTGAATGCCACCTCTCCCTAGCTAATAGGAACCACCTCGATGAGGGATTTCGTATGGAAGCTTCTTGAAAATTCATTTTTTCCTATTTTAACTTTGTCGGCGCTTTATGTACAAAGGGTAAAGGTGATAGCACTTCCTGTAAATAGAGTAAAGGTGTTGGCGGTGCTTGATGTCAATGATAAATAGGGGTCGATGCTCTTTCATAACAGGGAAAGTGTGCCAACCTACTCAAGAGTGGAAAAAAACATCCAGAAGAATCCATAAGACACTTTTAACCATCCAATGAGTTGAGATAAATTTTGACATGACTCCACTTCGACAATTCCACACTTAAATCAAGTTGGTATGAACATAGACATAACTATACTACAACAAACCCGCAATATAAAATAAATAAAACATTTAAATGAGACTTGTGTCAAAGTTACTATGTAGTTAAAACAAAACTTTTACACATTGAAATATTGAAGATTTTTCATTTCTTTTACAAATGGTAAATATTAAAACCATTCACTTAAGTAATCCCCAAGAATATTTGAGGCATAAATTAAACTTGAAATTAACACGTAAAAGGTATAGGATTATATATTACTATTTTTCATACACAATATATCTACATATGCACTGACATCATATGGATTCTCTTGGAATATACATGCTAACATTAAAGACTATAAATTAATTCATTACGGTAAATCTACCAAACAACTTGAATTACAAGATAAAAACATGGTTGAATAAATACAAGTTTGTGCAATGCCTACTGACATATTGACTAACAACTTTGTACTTCTATGGAATTTGACTACGCCAACTGAGGTTTGATAGACATCAAGTCGTAATTAATTTATCTAACACCACCCATAAATTATGTTTAGGGATCCTTAAACAAAACTTTTACAAAATGTTTCAAAGCTGGAACTTAATCTATGCATGACAAGAACTCACTATGCATAATTTGTCACCCCTAAACAACCTCGCAGATACTGCAATGTGTCCCTTCCGAATGGTTCTATAAATATGGCTTCTAGCTAATATTCGGACCTACAAAATTCTAAAAACAATTATTTGGTATTTTCTATTTCTCTTATGAAATGATACCTTGTGAAAATATGCTTTGTTCTCTTGTGGAATACATGGTTCTTTGACATTGTAATTTCTAAAATATTGTTGCATTGTACTATTATAGGTTATCAATAGTAGTGTTGCGACAATACTTTTTAACCATGGGGTCTTCACTTGTTAACCAATATCCTATTATGTTAGTTCATATTGTGGGTTTTAAAATTATTAAAAATTGAACCAATATATTGCAGGTATTGGGGGGATGAGGGGTTTAAGGTTGGGGTGGGTAGGGTGGTTTATATAGATTGAAATATAAAAATGTTTGGGGAGGAGGTTTTAAGTATTGGGAGGGTGTTTCAACAAAAAAAATTTGGGTCAATATCTCTGGAAATTAAAGGTATTCTTTAATATCCCATGATCACATGTGCTATGTGAGATGTTCACTAAGTGAATCCCCCGTGTCTTTAACATTCTATGCATCCAAACATCTTGATATGCATGACTTCTATTTGCAAAATAATCCGATTCTGCTAAAGAGAGAGTCACAATGTGTTGTTCCTTTAAATCCCACAACACAACAACTATATTAAAATGAAATGTATACCCAAATTTTCTTTTCATGTCACCTATTTTTCCTCCACTTCCATTGTTAGTGTATGCAATAAGTTTGAATTATCTTGAGGTTGAATACAAAATACCAAATTCATTTATGCCACTTACATACCTCAAAATTTTTTGACTTTCTTGACAATGAGAGTCTTTTATTTACTCCATAAAATTTGAGATCATACTTAGGTTATACACGATGTCCGACCTTTTGATAATAAGATACATAATGATTCCAACTATCCTTTTATAGAATGTAACATATACAGTTGATCCATCCCCATCCTTTCTCAGGTTTAATCATGCTATTACTAGTGTTGGGGATTCCTTACAATTAGCCATATTAAACATTTTCAAGATTTAATTTGCATACTTAGAATGCGATACAAATATACAACTTTTAGATTGTTGGACTTCAATGCCTAGAAAATACTTGATCTTCCCTAAATTAGTCATTTCAAATTCACTTTCCATGTTTGATCTAAAATCTTCTATGCCAAAATCACCAATAAATATTAAATCGTCGACATACAAACAATCGATTAAAACGTTAACTTCATTGTTGACTTTAATGTACATCGTTGATTCACATTCACTTCTGTGAAGTCCTTTTTGGATGACGTAAGAGTTAATGTGACATTTCAAGCTCTAGGAGCTTTCTTTAAACCATATAGTCCTTTCTTCAATATGTATAAATTGTTTTCATGTCCTAGAACCTCATAGACTTATGGTTGTTCCACATACAATTCCTCCTCTAGATAACCATTTAAAAATGAATTTTTAACATCCATTTTATAAACATGCCATTTGTTGTATGCAACTATGGGCAAGTCTATTTTGATTGTGTCCATTAGTGAAATGGGTGTGATTGTTTCATTGAATTCTATGATGGCCAGTTGTGTGAACCCTATTAAAACCAATATTTCCTTATGCTTCAACATATTTTCATCTACATCATTTTTGGTTTCATAAATCCATTTGATGGATATTACATCCTTGCATATAGGTACATCTACAAACTCCCGTGTTTGATTCTTCTCAATGCATTCTATTTCTTCATCCATGGTTTCTACCCATACTTCATCTTCAACAACTTACTCAAATGTTAGAGGATCATCTATTTCAGAAAATAATGCAAAACCTGACAATGAATTTGGTGTATTAGCATCACTGTATTTCATGCAGACTTGTTGTTTTTGTTGTAATTGTTGATATCAAACTCCTCAAACTTATTCATGGAGTTTGTTTCTCACTTGGTGTGTGTATCATTATAGCTTCAGCTACACCTTGTATCGAAGTAAATTTTTCTATAACATGTCATGTTGTATTGGGGATGGAAAATGCTACAACATTTTGACTCACATGTGGTGTTTGAACCACTTCCTCTTTAATTTCAACACGATTGACATAAATCACAATTTTTACATTATTTTTAATAGTTCCATTGCATGCTTCATTTTCAACAAATTGAATATCACGATTGATAATTACTTTCGTTGTGACAGAGTCATACAACTTGTACGTATTGGTATCTTCAAAATAGCCAACAAAAATGCATTGTTGTCCCTTATTATTTAGTTTCTTTCTCAACTCATCTAGAAGGTGTGCATGTGCGACATAACCATATGCATATGAGAAACACTATGTTTCATACCTATCCAATTGTATTGATGGACTTTTTTCTTAACACTCTTTGTTGAACAATGGTTCATGATGTAAATAATAATTTTTGCTACCTCATCACAATATTCACTTGAGAAATGCTTGGTTTCCATCATGTTGTGTGCCATCTCCATAATGATTATTTTCCCTCTCTCTCTGCGACACCGTTTTGCTAAGGTGTATTCTACATAGAAGTATGGTGTAGATTATGCGGAAACCTTTTCTCCTAAAGCAGGGATGGATACCATGAGAGTTGTACTTTCCATTCTAGCACATAATCAATGGCATGTGTATCAAATGGATGTGAAATGAGCCTTTCTTAAAGGTTTTCTTGAATACAAATTTTATGTAGACCAACCACCTAGTCATAATGTCAAAGATCATGAAGACAAAGTGTTTAAGCAGAAAAAGGCCTTGTGTGGTATAAAACAAGATCCATGGGCTTGGTACAATAGGATTGACTCCTACCTAATCAATAATGATTTCAGGAAAAGAAACAATGAGCCCACTCTATATGTCAAAAAAGAGTAAGGTAAAATGTTGATGGTATGTCTTTATGTTGACAACATGATTTACACTAGTAATTTGATGCTTGAAGGTTTGAGGACAGTCATGAAAAATGAATTTGAAATGACTGATCTATGACTAATGAAGTACTTCCTTGGTTTGAAAGTTACTCAAACTCAACAAGGTATTTTTATTTTCCATCATAAGTACACTACTTATATTTTGCAGAGATTCAAAATGGATAAATGTAAACCACCATAAAGCTCCATTTCTCTTGGCACCAAGTTAACCAACAATGATGATGAACCAACTATAAATGGTACACTATATAAAAGAATGCTAGGAACTTTAATGTACTTGACTACAACTAGATGTGATTTTATGTATGTTGTGAGTCTTATTTCCATATTTATGGAGTCTCACAAAGACTCTCACTAGAATGTTGGTAAAATAATTTTGAGATATGTATTAGGCACACTTGGATATGGTCTGTGGTATACTCATACAGTAGGAAATACTCTCGTAGGGGGCACTCATAGTGATTTTGCATGTAGTATTGATGATAGGAAAAAGATATCTAGTTATGCTTTCCATTTGGGTACAAATCTAATCTCTTGAGCATTTCAAAAGCAACCCATTGTTAGCATGTCTTATGAAGAAGCATAATATATATCAGCCACACTACAACTTTCCATGTAGTTTGTCTAAGAAGACTTTAAAGGTACGGGACACACTCGAAAGGATCCCACTTCTATTTTTTGTGATAATAGATCTACAATACAATTGTCCAAACATAGTGTGTTTCATAGAAAAAGTAAACACATTAACACTCGCTATCATTTCATTCATGAGTTAGTCAACAATGGACAAATTGCCTTAGTGTTTTCTCGAAGAAGTTGGCTAACATGTTCACCAAAACATTGGGAACATATGCATTTGACTATTAGAGAATGCACTTAGACATAGATGGTGTTGAATATGTACTACCAATTGAGATTAGCGGGTTTGTTGAATATTATAATATCAATAGTTAGTTAGCTAGTTAGTGAGTCGATTAGGTGACCCATGTTATTACCTGATCTATGGTATTCACCATTAGTATCGTAATTTGGATTTCTTATTTACGCTCACTCTAATAATGAGAAGGCAATCAATCTGCCCATAGTGTTTCTGTCTACTTCATTGTTATTTTTAACAAATTTGATAGAAATAAAGTTTATTGTAGTAAAATACACTAAAAGTAAAATTAATGTCTAAGTAAAAGTTGTGTAAAAGTAAACTAGTATAAATATAGGTAGGGTTTCTCTAAATAAATGTGTCAAAGTTACAAAAGAAAAGAAAAGAAAAACCTAAATATTAACTACCAAGTTTTTCTTGGACAATGATTGCCGTAAATGGTAAGTCCCTTACCCTCACGTGATGGGTTAGAGTCACTAAAAATTCTGATCCTATGGTGCACTAAGTCACCATTACTTGTACCATAAGGAACTATCATGTTAGTACCAACCATAACAGAGAGTTCCCTCAATTTTTGCTGCTATGGAAGATAGGCGATACATTAGTTATGCTCCAATCCTCTCATATTTTCTCCATGTTCGGCGGCTCCCCTCTCTTCTTAGGATGCATAGTTGGTTGTATTTTGATCTCCCGTGGTGGCCCTTATTATCGATTGGTATTCTCTCTGCTCTGATCTCATCATCGTTCGCTCCAAGAAAATGGTGCAAAAAACCTCTATGAGTCCCTACTACTTTCATATGCCATGATTTCGACGTGAAAAATACAATAACTAGGCCTGTTACTTAGGCATGGTATAATCCACTACTAGGCACCATATTGAAGGTTTGGATACTAGCATTCGTTACAATCTGGTGTATTTTGAACAAGCTATTTTCAAAATTGTTGGGCACAACTTTAACTATTATAGGTATATTTTAAATCTGGATCTATCAAGTACTCAAAGCTATCCAGTTTCTTCAGATGTATATTTTTTTACTATTTGAATCTCTCCACTCAAGTACTTGATAAACTCTGTACAAAAATTTTACTGAATTAAATCCTAATCTATGCTACTTTATTTTTTTATATTTTATTTAAATCTATACCTAATTTATATTTTTCATTTCTTTAATATTTTTTATTTATATCTGCTAACATGATTAACATGACATGATCTTCTCTATAGTAGATTAAAAAATACATCAACCTCACAAAATAGATGTACAGAAATCCAATTGATAATTCTTAGAGTCTCAACCTCATTACTTATATGGACATATGGAATTGTGGGAGTTAATGAATCCTCAGTATTATAATTCTTCTTTACAACTAATTGATAGTTATATAACCCACTACAAGTAAAGTAGTGGGTTATGGATAAGAAGCTTTAACTATTAATGGAGGATGAGAAGCTTATTTTGGTCTTAAAAAGAGTAGTAAATCAACTCAGCTTGTGATGTCAAATAAAAAATACCTCTTTGAAACTCTCATCACTCTCATTGTCTTAAAAAACAATGATAGTTGGAGTTATAGCATTTAAAAAAAATCTTAAAGAAAAGATCGATCAAATCCATTAATGCTTTATAATATATAACTTCAGAATTAAAAACAATATGTCTTAACCTATTCTTCTTATAAAAACATCCAACCCCTTATAAAAAAGCATCACTATGACCATATACTTGTTATACAACTATACAACTACAAAATAAAAGACAAAGAAGACCAAGACTTTCTGAAATGTTTCATCAATGAACGTTACAAGTACATTTAATTAAAGAAATTAGCATGCGTTCTAAATTTTATTTATATATTTATGTGTACTTTGTCGAGACTGGACATTTGTATATCCAGGTGCAGTTTGTTTAGTTGGACATTGTTTAATGTTGATAACCTTAAAAAAACTTGTTTAATTGCTTTAGCCAAATATCTATACAAACAATAACAAATCCTTTAACTAAGCAAGATTTTTAAAGGCAACAAACATTGGCATTTAATGTTTCGTTGGATTTTTGCCTTACTATTTCAAAATGAATAGATTTCGAGAAAAAACTGAAGCTTTCAGTCAATAAGACAACTGAAAATGCTTATAATCGATGGTAAATCGTATTTAACTCAGATAGTCAGAGATGAGATCCCTCACGTCTGTTGTGGAGTCTGCATTTTCCAGGCAGAAGGACAGGATTTTGAAGAGGGTTTTGTCCTTATAGTTATTGCCTTTCCATAGTTTGATTGGAATAGCGTTTCGGGGTTGGAGATAGTATGATGAAGGGCGATCGTCAAGAAATATAACGTTTTTCAGATCTCTTCCGAGCAGAGACAGGTCTTTCACGCCTTGATGAACTCCTACACTCCGGCAATACCGACTGGTCAGGCGGTGGGAGCGCGGAATTATATTTCTATTTCCATTGTTGTTACAACTGTCAGTGGCAGGCAACAAATCCAACAGACCGTCCACCACAGCGTTTGCATATATTCTGGATGCTGCGGTGAACAATACAATTTCGTACAAACCTGTGGCGCCCAATTGCTGCAACAATTCGTTCACCCCGGGCCTCCTCCTTACATAAAATGAAGGTCTCTGACGTCCCTTAAAGGTGATCGAAAAATCGCAGCCGCCCGTCATGGGCGTCTTAGTTACATGCACTAACGTTCCATCTAAATCTAAGACCAGTGTTTTTTTATTTGGATTTCCTTTTGCTATGGGAGGTAAAACTGCCCCCAAGCATTGTCTCTTGGGGTTATTCGATGACAGATTTGGCGACTCTTCTTCTTCTTGGACCCTTACTCCATTACCAATTAGGGTTGAATGCACCACATCTGGCGATTCTCCTGCTTCTAGCTGGAGGTTTACTTCATTACCATTTAGGGTTGAATTCAGCACATTTAGCAATTCTCCTTCTTCTCCAACGCTTACTCCATTACCATATAGGAATGAATTCAGTACATTTAGGGTTGAATTCAGCACACTTGGCGATTGTCCTTCTTCTCCAGCGCTTACTCCATTACAATTTAGGGTTGAATTCAGTGTCCCCATCTTTGTTACGTTATAAATGTAGGCCCAGCAATATAAATATTTAATAAATTATAAAATATAACTAACTTGTGTTCAGTTCAATAGAGGTTTGAACTGAATTAGATATTTAATTAATTTCAGCGACCTTCTGAAGGGCAGCCTAAGTACTGGTAAAGTATGGCAAAAGTATGGTATAGAAGACGTTGTATATGATCGTGTTGGTAAATATTTTAAACACCTTCGCACAACCATTTATATGGGTTGATGTAAGCCAATGAACGTACCTTTTCACTTTTACACCGACGTTGTTTCATTTATATTAACTTTTAAATATATTAAAACTATTGATCAAAACTATTAATCAAAAAATTTAAAAATTACGAAGTGAATAGTTAAAATATTATTTAAAAACTATGAGAAGATTATTAAAAATAATTACACCATAAAATCATTAATCTATTAAAAATTTATTAAATTACTCAAACATTATTAAAGAAAATATTAAATATTATTAATAAATACGATTAATTAAAAACCATTAAATTATTAAAAATTTATTTGAAAGCTCTTAAACCAGTAAACTATTAATCTCTTACAAAACTAAAAACATTTTAATTAAAACGATTAAACTATTAAATTATTGAAAATTTTTATCATCGACTAAAAGAATTGAAAATTAAAATTAATTTTCGGTTTATTGTTATTCACTTTTTTACTAACAATTTACTTTCCCTTTGTTTTGATCAATTTCGTAATCTTCTAAGTTGGTTAATGTTTTGTTTTTCCTTTTAAATGAAATATAAATGAGTTTAGATTTTATTAAGATATAGACTTTTTTTTGTTTGAACTTGAAATTAAACAATATAGGAACTATCCGCTTCCTAAAAATAGGGGTATAGGGGTCTATTATGATTTATAATGATTTGTTTTAAAATATTATTTTTATGTTCAAAATGTTTAGAGAGGAGTGTCTCTCTATGACTATAGTTTTGAGGAGCTAGAAGGTTAAAATGTTTAGCCGTAAAGTAAGGTTAAGATAGGGCAAGATAGGGCATCCAGTACACTTAGAGCGATGGCAATCAATCTATCATATGTTCAATTAAATCTTTCTATTATTTTGCATGTCCGAAGTGTTATTTATAATAAAGGGTGCACTACGTAAACAATGAACATCACAAGCAAGGGACCAATAATAATTTCTTAATATTTGATAGATCATTCAATACATTAGTTTCAAAGACACCAATATTGAGGTTTTTCAACACAACTTTAGAGGTATATTGAGGTCTCTCCCCTCTCACGACCACGTTTAAGTGAAGTGAGAGACTTTCATTTTACATGTTGAAGCGGCCCGGGGTTGACAAATTGTTGCAGGAATTAGGTATCGTAGGTTTGTATGTAATTGTAGTGTTCACCTTAGATCATCCAAAGGATATGAAAACATTGTGTTGGACTAGCTATTGGATTCATTGCCTACCACTCACAATAATTGAAATAGGTATATAATTCCGCCCTCCCACCTCCTGGCGAGTGGTTATTGTCGGAATGTTGAAGGAGTTTAGTACCCTGTGAAAGATTTGTCTCTGCATAGAAGAGATATGAAAAAATTTATATTTGTTGACAATTGCTCTTCGTCATACTATTTCCAACCCTGAAAATTCCATTCTTGTCAATCTGTGGAAAGGAAAGGACTAATTTAAGGGGTGGGGAGTGCACCAACATTTGGACTATCATTAATGAGGGTTCCCGAGCAGTCAGAATGATCAAAGTGTTAGAATAATCAACCCATAGTTACCTAACTTAGACATTAATTTAATCATTTTTGTCTTATTACCTAGTTTCCTAGATTCCACTCTGTGCTAGTTTCCTTCTACATGTCCTAGAAGTCAACACATGCTAAAACTGAGTCATGGAGCGCTTGGGAAACATCCTCGAAACCCATTTTAGCATGTATGCTTTATTCCATATTCTCCAAAGCACATATATGATTTTTCTGTAAAGCTGTCTTGTTTTATTTTTGATTTAAGGCAAAGGAAAAACTAGACTGGTTGTAACTGCCTTGTTTTTTTCCCACATCATCCTCCCTCCTTTTCTCCAAATAAAAGCATGTCTGAGGTGTCTTTACATCCCATTTTAGCTTTCCCACTTGACTTAGCCAATTCCTGAGCATCTACCTAAATTTGGAAAGTGCTTTATGCACTTATGGGGGATTTGACTAGTTTTGGTAAGCGTGCTTTTTTACTATTTCAAATGGCATGTTTATGGATTCAAATATCTCATGTAATTATATATTACAGCAGCCTATTACTTCATAAGGTTGGATATTGTACACTTACTTAATACTGATTAGTGTTATGCTCCAACTTCAGTCTCCTTTGGTGTTAATTTTGCATGTTTGATTAGCAATTTTGTGAGTGTAATTGTTCTATCTCTTGGGTTCAATTTCCACATGGTATCAGAGCCTTTCTAGATCGATTTATATCCTTCCATATTTCTATTACAGGTTTGACATCTTGACTCGGAGCATATTCTACTAACTGAAGGAAATAGTTTCTGAGCTATGGACCAATCTCAGAAGATCATCTTGACTCCATTCAATTTATTTGAGTGGAAATATGAGATGGAAATATTGTTGAGAGAGAAAGGTCTCTACAGGGTGACTATGGCATCTGAGACAGAGCCCAATGCAGCTGCATAGAAAATCAAATGGCACAACAGAAGGGATGAGGCCTATTGTCTTTTGTGTTTGAGCATTTCAAGAGACCTTCTCTTCCATATTGATGGATTGACATCACCTAATGAAGTGTGGGAGAATATTGTAAATATTTTTGGAAAGACAAATGAGATGAGAGGACATCAAATCAAGAATGATCTAATCTCCTTAAGTCCCAGTAGCTTCAAATCATTGAAACTCCACTTTTCCATGTTTAAGGCCCTTGTTTTGTAGTTGAAATAGTGTGGGATAGAAAAAAAGGAAGAGAAACTAGTTTTGGCCATACTCTCTAAGCTTGGCCCTGACTATTTAGTGTTTGTTTCGACCCTCCATGCCACCAAATTGACAGCTAGAGCCTGGAAGATGCCTAATCTTACAGAGTTCATGGAATCCCTCACACAGGAACATGATAAGTTGGTGATGATGGGCACCATGAAACTTTCCAAAGACCAAGCTTTAGCTGTTGGAGATTCAAGGGTGGATTCAAAAAGAAAGAAAAAAGCTAAAAAGCTACCTGAGTAAAAGAGAGACAAGTCTAAGTCTCAATAGGAGCCCCAAGGATCCAAGAAGAACTCCCAGAATAAGAAGAACAAAGGAGAAATGAGCAAGTACGCATATTGTAGTAAGGGATGCCATCTTGAGAGCTCTTGTATGAAGAAGCAAATTGACATGTTGACCCAAATCTTGGAGAGGAATAATATCTCCCTTCTTGATTGCTCAAAGAAGAGGGAGGGAGGATCAAATTCAGAGGATAGAGAGAGAGTACATGCCTTAGTTTCTAGCACATCAACCTCACCTAGCTTCATCATAGACTTTGGAGCTTCTAGACATATGGTTTCAATAAAAGAGGAATTCACCTCTCTTGACATGTCGAAAAGTCCACCAATATTTTTGGGAGATGACTCTCTCACTGACAGTTTGGGGAAGGGAAGGATTGATCTTGACCATGGTAAGTTCAATAATGTGTTGTATGTTCTAGGGCTTGCCTCTAATCTCTTGTTAGTGTATAAGATGGCTCACACTGGGTATCCAAAGAAGGTCATCTTCTCCCCTGATGATGTTGAAATCACTGATATTACGAATGGTAAAGTCATAGAAAAAGGTGTTGTTGATCACACTTCAAAGGTATACATGTTTTCCCATTTTCTAACCTAGTAAAACCCCTCTCCTTTTCTGATTCATGCTAATGATGCAAGCAAGCTTTGGCCATCTTAACTACAATTATATTTATTATTTGAGTGAAAAAGATATGGTCATAGGGTTATCAAAGATCAAGTTTTCTAAGGGATTCTGTCAAGGTTGTATCCTAGGAAAACACCCAAAGCACAAGTATGAGAAACCTAGTCATTAGAGAACCTCTGCACCTCTTGAGTTGATCCATAGTGACATTGCTGGTCCATTTCCTCATATGTCCATGATTCAAGACAAATATGCACTCACTTTTATAGATGAATTTTATAGGTATTGATGGGTTCACTTCCTAAAGCATAAGTCTTAATATTTTGACCTCTTCAAAGTCTTTTAAGCTTTAGTTGAAAACCAGTCTAGGAGGAAATTCAAGATCCTCAGATATGACAATGGTGGTGAGTATGTCAAGTCTGAGTTCATTCGATATTGTAAAGATGTAGGTATTTAGATGCAGCATTTGATCCCTTACACACCACAAGAAAATGGTGTTACTGAGAGAAACAATAGGTCACTGAAGGAGATGGAAACCTCATGATGGAGGCTAAGACTTTGCCACCAATGTTTTGGGTCGAGGCTATAAACTGTGCATACTACATCCAGAATACGGTCCTTCATAAGAAGCTTTATGGTATGACTCCTTTGGAAGCTTGGAGTGGGCACAAGCCAGATATGACCCATTTTAGGATTTTTGGCTCTAAGGCTTGGGCTCGAATTCCAACAGAAAAGAGGAAGGCTTTGCAACCCCAAATCCAAGATTACCTATTTGTTGGGTATTCTAGATATTCAAAAGGGTACAAGCTGATCAAATTGAGCAGTAACAAATATTTCATTGAAAGAAGTGTTTAGCTCCAAGAAGAGCCTTTAGTAGCAGTTGAAGTTGGAGAGTCTTCTTCACCACCAAATCCATTGATTGTAAGTGAAGAGACTAATGAGTTTGTTGATTCTGATATTTCTAATAATGTTGATTTGATTACAGATCCTAACATTCCTACAAGACCAAAATGGGCATCAAATACCATTCATCCAGCTGGGGAACTAGATGGAAATCCTAATGACATTAGGAGGACTAGATCTCAATTTGAGAGTGCCCTTTGTGTGAAAGATCCTCTATTTGATGGTTGAATCATATCCATAGACATATGAATATGCAACACATTATCCAAGATGAAAAACAGCCGTGAAAGAAGGATTCATCTCGCTCCAGAAGAACAACACTTGGGAACTAGTTGATCTTCCCCTAGGGAGGAAGCTAGTTCAATGTAAGTGGGTTTTCAAGACTAACTTTGGTGCTAATGGTTCACCTTCAAAATCTAAGGGAATATTGGTAGCTAAGGTATACTCAAAATTACATGGTATTGACTACAATGAAACCTTTGCACCAGTGGAAAATATGGACTCCATAAGGCTAGCTTTAGCCATTGCAGCTTTGAAGCAGTGGGAGGTACATCACATGGATGTGAAGTGTGATTTCCTAAATGAATATCTCACCGAGGAGATTTACATGAAGCAAACTAAAGGGTTTGTTTCTAATCAATCTTTAGTGTGTAGATTAAAGAAATCATTGTATGGGCTCAAGCAAGCCCCCAGGGCTTGGTATGCCAAGATTGATGGATTTTTCCTATCATTGAGTTTCGTTCGATGCAAGTTTGATCCTAATGTATATTTGAAGCTGATCCATGGTTCTTTGATGATTATTATCTTGTATGTGGATGACCTTGTGATTACAGGAAGTTCAAAGAAAGAGACTACCTCCTTGAAGGATGCAATGAACCATGCATTTTCTATGATAGTTTTGGGATTGTTGAGCCAATTCTTAGGTCTTGAAATTTCTCAATCCCAACATGGAATCAAAGTACATCAGTAAAATTATGCCTTAGATTTGTTGAACACGTTCAACATGAAATATTGCAAGCCAAGCAAGACTCCCTTCCTTTTCGGAGTTAAGCTTGAAGAAGTAGGTTCTTCTCCTATGGTAAATAATACACTGTATAGGCAGCTGATTGGGTGTTTGCTTTATATTACACACACTCGACCTAATATATATTATGCAGTTACTATTTATTTGAGATACATGGATCAGTCTCATGAGATCCACTGCAGAGTAGCCAAAAGGATCCTAAACTTTGTTCAAGGAACAAGAACTCATGGGATCTTCTACAAAGAAAAATCTGATCTTGAGTTGATTGGGTTTACTAATAGCGATTGGGCAGGTGACAACACATATCGAAAGTCTACATCAAGATATGTGTTCATGCTTGCAAAAGGACCAATTATCTGGTCAAGTAAGAAGCAGAGTGGCATAGCACTCTCATTTACAGAAGCAGAGTATAGAGGAGTTGTAAATGCAACAAATCAATGTTTGTGGTTGTAGGGAATACTTGGAAAATGTGGCTTTGAATCATAGTTTTCAACTATTATATATTGTTATAATCAGAGCACCATGAGGAATCTGCAATGATCCAGTTCAGAAACAGCAAACCAAGAACATTGAGATCCATATGCACTACATCAGACAGCTTGTGCATGATGGTAGCATTCATCTACTCTTCTGTGCATATTTAGAACAAGTAGCATACATCTTCACCAAAGTTTTTTGTGAGAAAACATTCAGCAATATCAAATCACTGCTAGGGATTTCTGATCATGCTGTGAAGCATGATTGATGACAATATTTCCAAATTTTGTTTTCCTCTCCATGTTTAAGAGAGGATTTTCCCACTGGGTTTTTGCCTCTTTCCTTCGTTGTATGGACAAGCAGTATGTAAAGGGTGAATAAGTCTTGTTGCTAGGCCCTATAGTTTTCTGATATTTACTTAGAAATTCAATATTAAGGGGGGGTGTTATAATAATCAACCCATATTTACCTACCTTAGACATTAATTTAATAAATTTTTTGTCTTATTACCTAGTTTCCTAGATTCCACTCTATGCTAGTTTCCTTCTACATGTCCTAGAAGTTAACACATAATAAAAATGAGTCATGGAGAGCTTGGGAAACATCCTGGAAACCCATTTTAGCATGTCTTCTTTTTTCTAGATTCTCCAAAGTGCAAATCTACTTTTTCTGTAAAGTTGCTTTGTTTTATTTCTGATTTAAGGCAAAGGAAAAGCTAAACTAGTTGTAACTGCCTTGCTTTTGCCCACATCATCCTCCATCCTTTTCTCCAAATAAAAGCATGTATGAGTTTTCTTTCCATCCATCTTTAGCTTTTCCACTTTACTTAGCCAATTCATGGGCATCTACCTAGATTTCGAAATTGCTTTATGCACCTATGGCGGATTTGACTAGTTTTGGTAATCCTACTTTTTGACTATTTTGAAAGGCATATTTATGCATTCGAATCTCTCATGTAATTATATATTAAAGCATCCTATTACTTCATAATTTTGGCTATTTTACACTTACTCAATAATAATTAGTGTTATGCTCCAATTTCAGTTTCCTTTGGTGTTAATTTTGCATGTTTGATTAGCAATTTTGTTAGTGTAATTGTTCTATCTCTTGGGTTCAAAATCCACATGGTATCAGAGCGTTTGCATATCAATTTCTCTCCTTCCATATTGGTATTGCAGGTTCGGCATCTTAACAGGGAGGATATTCTGCTGACTAAAGGGCACAGTTTTGCAAGGAGAGAAAAAAACTACCAAATACATGCACTAGCACCTATGAAATAATTTCCCTAATTTAAGGGATGGGGAGTGCACCAAAATATGCACTATCATTGATGAGGGTTCCCGAGAAGTCAGAATGATCAAAGTGGAGCACCTCAAATAAATTATGAGTCCAAAACACCCAATAGACCAAGGTAGATCAACATAGCCTAGTTTTTGACCATATGACAAAGCATAAAAGCTAATGAAAATGTATCCTAGGTGTATGAGCATGGTACTAAGGTGGACTAATGATCTAACAAAATTCCTGACATTTCAAAACTACGCATTAATGTACAACTAAAAATCAACATCAAGGCTAATTTATTTAAGTAAGTGTACATTAATTTACGAATAAACAAATTAGTATACATGTTAAATGATCTAACAAAATTTCCAACATTTCAAAACTACCCATTAATTTACAACTAAACATCAACATCAAAGGCTAATTTCTTTAATTAAGTGTACATGAATTTACGGATAAACAAATTAGTATACATGTTAATTTCTTTTGTTAAATGTACTTCTAATGACAAGTAACTAATTCTGAAGAATTCATTTGGATCGAATCTAAAATCTTTTAAAATAAGTACATAACTAGTTCGATGAAACCATACAATATATCATATTTAAAAGGTAAAACCCATTCATTGATGATATCCATTAACCAAATGAACTCAATAATATATTGAGAATATTTTCTAATCATATGAAAGATCCAACACCTGAAGCATATGGATACAATTTCTCTATGTTAACTAATCCCACCTATCCAGGCCGTGTCCATGTTGTATGAGTTGGGTTGATACTTTATAGAGAGTTTGTGGATTTTGATCTATTTTAAGCCTGTTACATGTGAGCTATTACAATTGCATCTAGGGAATTCGATTTTTTCTCTTGAGAATGTATCAATATTGTAAACATATTAGTGTTGATTAATGTTATGGAAATGTATCCACTTGATTTTATTCTCTCACGTTATGCTGAATATTTCTTCACAATTTTTTCTATCTTCTTATTTAATTGTAGAAATATTAGTGAAATATTAGTTTGTAATATAAATCACATATGTGAAATTTTTTGCATGGTATCATAGCTTGGTATCATAGCATGGGATAGTTGATATTAGATTCTTCCAATAGTGCACTATAAGCAGTGGATATGCCTAAAAAATCCTAGGGCAATTGCATTGAATACATGTGTTTATCCATTGGAGTGTACCAAGGTGTGAGGTACTCTCAAAGTTCTCTATTGTTAAAGTAGGTATATCTTATTGATTCTAAACATATTTTTCTACAAATATTTTTTGTCCTTTCCATGATCATGAACCTTGTACACATTTTTCTTTCCTTGATCCTCGAAGTGCTTGGACAAAACTCTTTGAAAAATGAGTTATGAGGTTTTTTCCCTTAAAAAATAACACGTTTTGAGAGGGTGGAACCCTTTGATCTCTAAAAAGGTGCATCTACCCCCGATTGACGAACTTTGCATCACTATAGGGTGTGTTCCTGACTCAATTTTCTTGTGTATAGGGTGCAATGGTGCTTGTACAAAGGGAAAAAAAGAAGTTTCGATAAATCTCTCAAAGGAGACCCTCATAGAGGTTTATCCTTTCCTTATAGGGTGGATCTCACTCTCCTAACAAATTAGTAGGATCCGACCTCATACTTTTCCCTTTAACTTGTCCTCCCTCTCTAATCTCTTTTGTCCTATAAATACTAGTTTTGCCCCATGGGATTAGGGCGGTTAGAATGAGAGCAGGTACATGTTGCAAGAATTAGACAAGATATGATAACTCATCTCTGTAGAAAGGATTCAATGGAAAGTAATTTTAATACCAAGGCATAATGGTTGTATTATTTCCTCTATTTGTTAATACATCAATGTTTTCCCTTCCCATAATTGATGTGTAATTTTGTATATAATAGTTATCCTTGATCAATTGTTTAGATATATATTATCATCTTGTGTTTCCACCTATTTCGTGTTTTCTTTTATCCTTTTGCAGGTCTTATCTTCATCAATGAGATTGAAAAATATACAAGCTATATAAATAATAGCTTCAATTCTATGAGAAAAGATGCTACGAATAAGAACATGAAATATTATATCTTTCTACTAAGAATTCTCACAAGAATGCATAGGAAATATAGAGAGAAGAAACGAGACTGAATCACATAAATGAAGAGATGAATATTCATGTGTATCCTTTCATTGAATAATGATGAATAATAGTGTACATAAGTAGTACATCACTCATAGGAAAATTGAGTTGTATGGAGACAACTCATTAAGATGAAAAATGTTGACTTACCGAAATATGATAAATCCCCATAGGTGGTTGGCACACTTCCCAAATCAGTCAAGGACCTCACGAATTAGAAAAAACATGAGTGAGCTATCAAGAGTGATGGAAAAACATGATAATCCTATAAAATGGAGACAAATTAATGAAGGATGGGTTGGAAACAAAAGATACCAGTTTCCTAGTTAATTAGCTTTACGTTATACACAAAGAGGCACGAAAAAGAAGAATAAAGTAGAAACTGTAGAAGGATGCCAAAGAATTCCTGGGGTATAGATGGCATTTGTTGACTTTAAGGTGTAGGTGGATGCCAAATAATTAAGCTACTGGGTAGATAATTAATCAAATAATGAGTAATTATTGTATCCTAAGTATCGAGTGGGTTTAATATATCCCAACACCCACCTTTAAGTTTGACTTTATGATGGTATGCCAAAACTATTGGTGTATATAGGGTCCATAAACAAGGATATGATAACCCTTTAACAGTTATCATGTCCAAAACAAAGTTGGGGAAAGAGGTAAAAACACACAAGAAAAATCCTCCCTCATGATAGGACATGAGAGGAAAACAAAAAATGTTGTTAATGCTTCTCCAAACTAAATGTTGATGTCTGGAGGAATATTATTCTTGGGAAGAAGATAAATATTCTCATATGGATCAAGGACTCCTGCAATATGGAAACTAGGACCATGTGGAACAACTAAGATCCAATGATGCGAAAGCTATTGAGAGTTGTAATCAACTCCAATATGATATAATTCCTTGAAATTCGAAGAAATAGAGATAAAATCATCTCCATATAGGTAAAATAAGATTCCAAGTGAATGGATGGGGTCTCCAGCTTCATTTACATAGAGAGGATGAGTGCAAGTGATCGTGTAGGAACATAGAGAAGGAAATGATCTAATAGTGTCAATTCATGGTCTCCATGGGTTGATCTAGCTTCCAAACAATCCAAAAGATCACATATAAGCATATCAATATACTTATGGGAATACACTAGTAAATAATCCTCTGTGGTAGAAGTATGAAAGGAGGAAGGAAGGAGACGTTCAAAATATTCAAAGATGCTCTGAATATTTATGCCAAAAACAAAGGAAGAGATGCAAAAGCACATGAGATCAAGTATTGTAAGTGGGAAGACACTAATAGGCCTTGATATGGGTAAGGAAACATCAATGGAATCATTGAGTGCTGCACCATAAACGAGAGAGGTATGCACAACGTGTGAAGGATATGGCACGTAGATCTCATAATCTAAGATAAGAGATATAGAGAACACTAAATGGGTGAATGGATCATCATCAATATTAATATAAGCTCCATATGTTTCTTATTTTTCATCATTAGTATCACAAGATGAAGAATCACCTTCAAGAGACACATAAAAAAATGGCTCTTCAATATTTGCTTCTTGATTAAAGGAGGAAGCATTCGAATCAAAGAGGGTAGAAACAACATGAACTGTATGTTATAGTTTTATCATTTAAGCAATATTATCTAGGATCTTATTTGAGAGAATAAAATGCACAGCAAAAATCACAAGAGACAAGAGACATGAAGAATTTTCCTGAGGGAAACCATAAAGGATAAAACCCCGCAACTTCCTCAGATATAGAATGAGCACCAATGGCACAAGTAAATCCCAAAGACACAAAGGATGATATTCAATAGTTGTTCTCTCTCTCTCACTTGAGAGAGATTCTACTCTCTCACTCAGCTGCCCCAGTGAGTGAGTGTGTGTGTGCTGTGTAGAAATCAGGAGAGCCTCACTTCTATTTATATTCTTCTATTAACTTTATGCCCACTCCAACAAGTCGGCCTCAGTTAATAATTACTTACTAGGGTTGGGATGACTTATCTAGGAGAGTCTAATAACCCTAGTGTCCCACAACTGTGGGGACTTTTCGCTCTCATTAACAAGGAGGGTGAACCTTGAATCAAGTGTGGGGACTATTGCCCCGACTTACAATGGAGGGTTAACCTCAATGAATTTACATGAATTGTTTACATTATTGAATCTCTCGATTAGAACATCAGGGCATGACATGACTCAATTACATTATAGATAATTTCCGAAATAAACATCGGGGTACAATACATAAGATATAGAAGTGAATACATTCTGAAGTTACGAATACATCAACACTCCCTCTTAACTAGGAAGGTATTCTCTTGATCATCATCAAGTCATCTAGATCATCTGTATTATCATCAAGTCATGTTAACTTCATCTTCATCTTCAAGTAATCTTCATCGTCAAGTCATCTTCATCAAGTATGGATCATTAATGGATCTATATCATCATTGGATCATCACTTGATCTAGAGCATCACTGGATCATCACTTGATCTAGAGCATCACTGGATCATCATCACTGCTTTCACTATCTCAATCAAATGGTGCTATCTCTTCATTCTTGTCATCATAGAAATTTCTATAGAGGCAGCCCTTTTTCATGTTGGTTGTAGGCCTAGCCTCTAGGTAGTTATTCATCCTTTTCAACACTTATATATGACCATGAGAGGAACACATCCAAGAACCATGTTAGAATGTCCCACCCAACACTTACATCTTTTGTTCTCAAAGAATGGCTCTGAGCTCTAGGTTGAGTGTCAGTCCCAGACTGAAACAAATTCCTGGGTACTGACCATGTTCCTCCATTATCCAAGAGAATGGCCTCTCAACACTAAGCTAAGCTTTATTCATAAACTGAATCAATTTCCTGGTAACTGACCAGGTGCCTCCCTTCTTTCAGAGAATTTCTTCTGTAGGTCTTCATCATCTTTGGACATACTGTGGAATCATTAGGACTGATTACGTGCATAAACAAAACCTTGAAAGAGCATCCTGGCATAGACTATAGGATCTCCAAGGATATTTTACGTGTGACCATCACAAAACCTCGAAAGAGCATCCTAGCACAGACTATAGGATCTCCTAGGATATTTTCTATGTGACTACCACCACAAAACCTCGAAAGAGCATCCTAGCACAGACTATAGGATATCCCAAGATCTTTTCTATGTGGCCAGGAAAAACCTTCAAAGAGTGTATTATAACTTGTAAGAACTCTAAAGAGCACCCCAGGACTTTTACGAGCACATAGCTCAACCTATCGGATCTCCAGGGTTGATTACATGCCTCTAGTAGCAAAAGCTCGAAAGAGAATCCTAGCACAGACTATATGATCTCCCAAGATCTTTTCTATGCTACCTGTAGCAAAACCTCTAAAGAGAATCCTAGAACAGACTATAGGATCTCCCAGGATCTTCTCTATGCTACCTGCACAACCTGTCCATGGACAACCTGTAGCAAAACCTCGAAATAGCATCCTAGCATAGACTATAGGATCTCCCAGGATCTTTTCTATGCTACCTATACAACCTGTCCACGGAGTATCATCCTGATACTCATCATAGCATCATCCTGATGCATATCATTATAATCTGATCATCCTGATCATCATCATAGAATAAACTAAAGCATCATCCCGATGCTCATCACACAACACTTACATCCACAATCATGGGAAGGATCTGCCTACCGTGATTGGAATGGATCCTACAAATGTGTCCCATTAGTTCTTTGTCGAAGTATCTTCTATCTGAAGAACACCAAGCCTCTCTCTGAATTACTCAAACTTCACCTTGGCTAGTGGTTTGGTCAACACATATGTTATCTACTTATCTATCACAACTTACGGGAGCTTCACTGCTCCTCTCTGCACCATATCCCTGATATAGTGATATTTAATCTCAATTTACTTCGGCCTGTCGTGGAACACCAGGTTCTTAGACAACTTCACACAACTCTGGTTCTCATAGAAGATATAGGTAGCATCCAATGGGAGATCAAATAAATTAGACAGTAGCTTCCTGATCCATACTACCTCACAACTACCCAAACAAGCTGCGACGTACTCTGCTGTGGCTGTACTCAGTGCTACGGAGGATTGCTTCCTGCTAAACCAAGAGATCACACCTGATCCCATACTGAAGCAACACCCGAAGGTTCTCTTTCTATCTGGAGAAGTTCCTGCCCAATCTGAAGCAGCACCTCGAGGTGCTCTTTGTTGCCACCTTTCACACACCTAGGTCACATGGAAGAAATATTCAAGCCATTCAGTGTGTCCTTGGGGGAAAGTCTCAAGTCAAGGCTGTCACCTTGTTCTTGAATCCTCCATTTCGGCTCAACTCCTAACGAAGCCAAGGGGGGTAGACCCTATTAAGTTGCTAACGATAATTACTTAGCGTTGTGATGTTAAACTGATTGAGTTACTTAGGATTTTGCAATTTAACTGTAGATAATCAAAGATGGCAAGATATGAAAATAAACACATGAAAGCACAATCCTGAGACACAATGTATATATAAAAAAATGAAATAACCAGTGCCTTAGAATGGAGTCAAAAAATAGAAACAATTTACTTGCATGTGCTTCGAGTGAGTGTTTTGCGATTTCCTCTTTGTATGTTTTAAGTTAAAAATGAAGTGCGAGTTGATTAAAATTAGGTGAAGGGGGGACTCCAGATATACCCAAGAGTACGTGGAGTATGTCCAAAACTAAACCTTCATGGCTACCTGCAAGGAATATGTGGGTTGAAATGGAGTCTCTGGGTCTATTGTTCGTAACGCACCCATTAGGGTGTGATAGAGATCAGTGCCCTGAGGTCACTTTTCAGAAGTTCCCACTTCCTTTGGGTATTTTTCCACCGTAAAGGTTTGATCTAGGTGTTGTATTTTCACCTGATGGTTTGTCAGTTGGGGAGAGTGGGTCCTAATTATACTAGTCACCAAAGTTCTTTTGATATAGCTTGATTGATCAGATGAACCATAGCCAAGTGCAGAGCATACACACTGGAGTCTTGTCAATTTTAGTAAGTTTTAAACTGGGTGTTCTTGTTTAAAAGAAAACCCTCCAGGAACCTCTTATGATTGCTGATAAATAAATGATGAAAAATAAAATACATCCACAATTCTAGGTTTCTAATTAGTCATACCACGAATCCCTTTCCCCTTTCGGGTCAATCGGGAAATCGTGGGGTAAGTATTATGATTACTTTGAAAAAAAAAAAGTGGAATATGAAATTAATAATAAAATAAATTATACTACCCTGAAAATTATATCAATTCTAGTTTAAAAAATAAATAAGCAGAAAGCGACGAAAAGGACACCGACACAAATCCCCCCAGGGGGGATGGGGAATGGGCTCAAAAGAGCCCATTCCAAAAATAATTTTATTTATTATTGGTTACAATATCAGAAAACTGAAATATCAAAAAATTATTGGTCCTTATATAGGCTGAAACGAATATCTTACAACTTTGCAAAAATTTTAAGATTTTAGTGAAAAGGGAGACCCCTGGGGGGATTTGAACGCTCATAAGGCCACTTCAGACAGCAGATTCCTTTATTTTCTGTCATAAATAATAAAATAAAGTGAGAATGTTAGAATAACATACACCCAAAAGAACTTTAAGAGTACCTTTGGATCAGCCTACCTTATCTTAAAAAAATGAAGTTAAAACTAGCTAAACACGCGAAAAATGAACCAAGGAAAGCAAGCTTTCCTTGGGATATTGGCTTGCTGTTTGTTCATACAATGAAATATGAACTGATATTTCATAATATCAAATTTTATAACAGTGAAAGGAAATCTAATGCATGCGATCTACAAGTTTTCTTTAAATTTTCATGCAAAAAGACGATTTCCCTAAAGCTAGATCTAGATTGCTTATGAAACTTTTTTAAGTGAAAGATCTAGACTATAGGATTTGATAAGATATATATATATATATTGGAATTAATTTTAATATTATATATCTAAGAAAAAACAAACCTACGAACATAGTAACCAAGTAAAAATGTTGATTTTTTATAGAAATGAGAAGAAGAGGAGAGAAGGTCGGATCGTTGCTTGAATGGAGCAAGCTGAAAGGAGGCCCTTTTGTTAAGTGATGGGGGATAGATTCTTGAGATTATTGGATAGGAATGGATTCAATCTATATCCACACCTTTATCCAATCGGGAACCTGCAACTAGATAACACAAGCCTGCACAGACCTCGTGAGATCTGGATATAGATGTATAAAGCAGCAAAAATGAAAGATCATGCCAAAATAACCTTATTTAAGCATATAACTAAAATTTTTGAGCATACATCATATGGCTAAACAAGATCAAGCAATCTAGCTTTCCTAGTTTACACCCTTACTAGATTCAACCGAATTCTTGAAGCCAGAACACAGAAGCAACACAGAATTTGGCAAGAAATTGCAGCTACCACATCAGCAGCATAACACTGAGAATCCACACATACACATGCACTACATAGTATATCCTCCAAAGCTTCTTTATTCACAAATGATGATCAAATACAGAGTTACAATAGAAATCCCTTCAGTCCAGCTCTAACTAGCTTGGAAGAGGGAGCCTCAAGCAGGATATATATAAAACATAGGCCATCCAGCGCACCGGGGGTGCAAATCCCAAGGAGATAGACCAAATATGATGATGGAGAGTCTATCCATGCCTGATCTGTGTCTAATTGAGCAAGATCCGAGTCTCACTGAGTGCAATTGTCAATCAGAGAGTTGATCTGACTACCACCTCAACCTGTTGACTGAAGCATCCACCAAAACTCATCCAGATGAGCCAAAACATGTTGAGGAGAGAGAGAGGGTGAAATTCCAAATAAAGGATGCTGAAGATCAACTCTGGATCTGATTTGATCACCTCCTTCAGTTAAGGATTTGTCAGATCCAGTCAATCTGCTTCAGATCTGACTGATTTCAATCAAATCGGCTGAGAATCCACTGATCTATGATTTTGGATTTGATCCATTATTCATCAATTTATTAATTAAAATAATCAATAATTGATTTTTGGGGCTTTCTGACCTGAGTGATGGAAAACCACTCAAAACTAGGAAATAGTGGGTCCATGGGTTTACATGGTGCTATTAGCTTGAAAATGAGCACCTACATGAATGAAACTGATTATTTGGCCCACTTTATAACAAAATCAATTTTTCCAATTAAACTATTAAAAAATAGCCTAATTTTTGGAAAAATTAAATTTTTAATAAAAAACACTGAAAAAACTAAAATTTTGAAAAATTGAAAAACACCTAGGGGAACTTAGACATGTTCATATGACTCGACCATGATGTCTAGCATGCTTATCCATTGACACATAGACTCTAATAACCTCAATAGGCCTAAATGCCAAGCCGACCACCCGAACTTTGGAGGTATCAAGTGAAAAACTCAGAAATTATCAGTCGTTTATTCAACAACCAATAATAACCAAGGAAAAAAACACCTTGGGTTGATTGGATTGACAAATAAAGTCTAAGAGACCGAGTATTTTACAGACACTATCATGCTAGAACATTTATTACAATTACCCCCATGGGGTATGAACATGTGATATAGTACAACAAGCACTTCCCAGAAGTACTTCCAAAGGTCTTTTGCAGTCCGAACAAGTTAACCCTGTCGAGTTCACCAGGCTCACTTGATAAAAACACTAAGTACAACTTAGGTGGTAACATTCTGGCTCCAACTACGGGACGTGTACTCGATCTGGTCTTTAAGGAAAGAAGAGGATACGAGAACACCAGAATCTCTAGTTTATATACCCTGTAAAAACATCTCAACTTGACAAGAAAAACCTCAGTAGCACAATTTTATAAAAAAAACAAATGAACCATTAAGCTGATTTACTTAAACAAAATAAATGTAACTAACTAAAAGAAGCAAAGTTTTATTACAGCTAAGTAGAAATGCAGAAAGTAAATGCTCTTTTTCAAGGAGCTTATTTTCCTACTCTAAGCATGATATAAAAATGGTTAAGTGTAATCAGAAATCCAATGTAACCACCTAAGCATTTTATTATGATACAAAAAAATTTCCTTGTCTTTGGTTACCAGCGAAAGTAAGGATACCTTATTCAGAAAATGAAAACCTGCGTGATAATTCAGGATGGGCGGGATGGATGGGAGATCATAGGCATGAACAGTGTCATAAAAATTCTTCCCAAACTTTTATGTGCTCATGCAGGCTACTTCTGTCCATGACTGGATAGGACTGATATACCAATCAGAACGATGAGGTAGACTGAATACATCATCATACTAATCATCGGGGCTTATCAAATGATAACTTGTTGCACAAGCCCCAAGTAGCTCCAAATCATAAGGAACCTCTATATGCAAAAAAGATGGATGAGATTGATGTTCCACTGACTGCATTACATCTAACTTTCACAATACTGTTTCTCAATGTCTTCATTACTGATACCCTTGTGGAGCTCTACATGGTATGATTTTGAATGATCATGTGAAAATTTTGAATGGTCCTCTTCCATACTAAGGTTTTCCTATGCATCCAAATCTATGCTTCCCTCTATGGATGTATCATAGATTGGATTTCCACACATTTTTGAATAGACACTCCCATTGTTGGACATGTCCTGGATGGGGTTCTCCATAAGATTTTCACAATTTGGATTACCTATGAAATTCCAATAGTCATCACTCCCAACCATGTCATATGTGGGGGACTCTTCATCCATGGAATCATGATCCTACCTATTCATGTCCTCCTTGTATTCATAACAATCTTCTTTAGAAAAAAAATTACAAGGTAATAAACTTTCCAAGCCTTCATCAACATGAGGAGAACAAGTTCTAGTGTCACTACACACCATACTGATCTTATCATAAGTTTCTTTATAGGCCTCTGTTATGATATCATGAAGAGAATCTTCAATATTATCTTCAATCGAGGAAACTTTTTGGACATGTTCAATGGGATCACTTGGGATGTGTTGCTCAGTGGGTTTCTCTAGAAGGATTTCTGGAAAGATATCAGCATTGCAACATACTTGAGAATACACCAAATCTTCAATGTCTTCAGCTATGGTGACATGAGGAGAGCCTTTAACAATGTGTTCCATCATGGGCTCCTCCTGGAGCTCTTCAGTAGGATCATCTTGGATTTTCCCTTCCTCAGAATCCTGCTGTGTATTGGGAGATACCTCGTATTCTTTTAAAAGATGCTTAATTGCTTCCTTTCTTAAATAACTACTAGGATTCCTTTTGACTGGAGTATCATGAACCTCCTCTTCACATAAATGTTCAAGAAGTGAGTCCAAGTCTTCAATACTTTGTATCATGGCAAGAGGTCCATCATATGTTTCTGTGTGATACTCTGTCCCAGATAGGTAGAAGGTACAGATCTTTTCAAGGAACTTTTTCAAACCATTCATACTACCCCTACTATCATGTCACTGCTCTAAAAACATCCAAAAGAAGCTTGAAAAAGAAGTTATACATTTATTAGGAAGGCCCTGATAGAACCAACAACCAGCCTCACCCTGAAAAGTGAGAGAAAACGTTTCCATCATATTGTCTTCATGAAGAATATTTAAGTCAGCAATCAACTAAAGGAAAGATTTGACATGCCAGATGGCCGAGTCACCACAATCTCCATGAAATGTTGGAAGCCAGTTATATGCATCCCCCAAACCATCACCATAGTTAGGAAAACCCGGGATGTTTGAGAAATCGATAGGTTGAAACATTAAGTTTAACTGGGAACCGTATTTCTCCTTTAATTCATCCAACATAGTATCCATTTGATATAACGATTAAACCTTGTACTGAAAAGTGGAGCTGTCAAGTGATGAGATTTAAAGGTTTTAACATGTCGCATGGGCTCACCTACACACAACAAAACTTCACAAGTTTATGATATAACAGGGTTTTATCCCTTCAATGGAGTCACCATGTGAAAAAATAAAAATAAGCATTTATAAATCTTTTCACAAAAATTATTTTTCGCTTTTCTTTGTAAAAATAAAACTGGAAAAAAGTCAGTGGAGTCGCCAGATGAAAATTAAATATCTACTCGAAGCGTTCATCAAACAAAGGAAAAACAAAAAGGAAGAAAACAAAAGTCGTACTCGGGAATAAAAATATTTATCCCCGGCAACGGCGCCAAAAGGTGTTGCCGCCTTTCACACACTTGGGTCACATGGTAGAAATATTCAAGCCACTCGGTGTGTCCTTGGGGGCAAGTCTCGAGTCAAGGCTATCACCTTGTTCTTGACTCCTTCGTTTAGGCTCAACTCCTAATGAAGCCAAGGGGGGTAGACCCTATTAAGTTGATAGGGATAATTACTTAGCGTTGTGATGTTAAACTGACTGAGTGACTTAGGAGTTTGCAATTTAACTGTAGATAATCAAAGATGGCAAGATATGAAAATAAACACACGAAAGCACAATGTTGAGACACAATGTATATATAAAACAATAAAATAACCAATGCCTTAGAATGGAGTCAGAAAATAGAAACAATGTACTTGCATGTGCTTCGAGTGAATGTTTTGTGATTTCCTGTTGGTATGTTTTAAGTTAAAAATGAAGTGTGAGTTGATTAAAATTAGGTGAAGGGGGGACTCCAGATATACCCAAGAGTACTTGGAGTATGTCCAAAACTAAACCTTCATAGCTACCCGCAAGGAATATGTGGGCTGAAATGGAGTCTCTGGGGCTATTGTTCGTAACACACCCATTAGAGTGTGACAGAGATCGACGCCCTGAGGTCACTTTTCAGAAATTCCCGCTTCCTTTGGGTATTTTGCCACCGTAAAGGTTTGATCTAGGTGTTGGATTTTCACCTGATGGTTTGTCAGTTGGAGAGAGTGGGTCCTAATTATACTAGTCACCCAAGTGCTTTTGATATAGCTTGACTGATCGGACGAACCACAGCCAAGTGCAGAGCATACACACTGGAGTCTTGTCAATTTTAGTAAGTTTTAAACTGGGTGTTCTTGTTTAAAAGAAAACCCTCCAGGAACCTCTTTCAATCCAAGTGGATCTCAATCGGGGAATCGAGGGGTTAATTTTATAATTTTTGATAAATAAATGATGAAAAATAAAACAGATCCACAATTCTATTTTTCTAATTAGTCATACCACGAATCTCTTTCCCCTTTCGGGTCAATCGGGAAATCGTGGGGTAAGTATTATGCTTACTTTGAAAAAACAAAAAGTGGAATATGAAATTAATAATAAAATCAAGTATACTACCTTGCAAATTATATCAATGCTATTTTAAAAAATAAATAAGCAAAAAGCAACGAAAAGGACACCGACGCAAATCACTCCAGGGGGGATGGGGAATGGGCTTGAGAGAGCCTATTCCAAAAATGATTTTATTTATTATTGGTTACAATATCAGTGAACTGAAATATCAGAAACTTCTTGTTCCTTTTATAGGCTGAAACCAAGATCTTACAACTTTGCAAAAATTTTAAGATTTTAGTGAAAAGGGAGACCCCTGGGGGGATTTGAACGCTCCTGAGGCCACTTCGGACAGCAGCTTCCTTTACATTCTGTCAGACCTGATAAAATAAAGAGAGCATGTTAGAATAAAATACGCCCAAAATCACTTTAAGAGTACCTTTGTATCATTCTACCTTATCTCAAAAAAAATGAAGTTAAAACTAGCTAAACAGGCGAAAAAGGAACCAAGGAAATCAAGCTTTCCTTGGGATATTGGCTTTCTTTTTGTGCAGCCAATGAAATATGCACTGATATTTCAGAATATTAAATTTTATAACAGCGAAAGGGAATCTAATGAATGTCATCTACAATTTTTCTTTAAATTTTCATGCAAAAAGATGATTTCCCTAAAGCTAGATCTAGAATGCTTATGAAACTTTTTTAAGTGCAATATCTAGACTATAGGATTTGATAAGATAGATCTATTTTGGAATTACTTTTAATATGATATATCTAAGCAAAAACAAAGCTACGAATAGAGTAACCGGGTAAAAATGTTGATTTTTTATAGAAATGAGAAGAAGAGGAGAGAAGGTCAGATCGTTGCTTCAATGGAGCAAGATGAAAGGAGGCCCTTTTGTGGAGTGATGAGGGAAAGAGTCTTGAAATTATTGGATAAGAATGGCGTCAATATAGATCCACACCTTCATCCAATCGGGAACCTGCAACTAGATAACACAAGCCTGCACACACCTCGTGAGATCTGGATATAGATGTATAAAGCAGCAAAAATGAAAGATCATGCCAAAATAACCTTATTTAAGCATATAACTGAAATTTTTGAGCATACATCATATGGATAAACAATATCAAGCAATCTAGCTTTCGTAGTTTACACCTTTACTAGATTCAGCCGAATTCTTGAAGCCAAGACACAGAAGCAACACAGAATTTTGCAAGAAATTGCAGCTACCACATTAGTAGCATAACACTGAGAATCCACACATACACATGCACTACACAGTATAGCCTCCAAAGCTTCTTTATTCACAAATGATGATCAAATACATATTTACAACGGCAATTCCTTCAATCCAGCTCTAACTAGCTTGGAAGAGGGAGCCTCAAGTAGGATATATACAAAACATAGGCCATCCATCCCACGGGGGGTGCAAATCGCAAGGAGATAGACCAAATATGATGATGGAGAGTCCATGAATGCCTGATCTGTGTCTAACTAAGCCAAATCTGAGTCTCATTTAGTGCAATTCTCAATCAGAGAGCTGATCTGACTGCCACCTCAACTTGTTGACTGAAGCATCCACCAAAACTCATCCAGATGAGCCAAAACATGTTGAGGAGAGAGAGAGGGTGAAATTCCCCATAAAGAATGCTGAAGATCAACTCTGGATCTGATTTGATCACCTCCTTCAGTCAAGGATTTGTCAGATCCAGTCAATCTGCTTCAGATCTCACTGATTTCAATCAAATCAGCTGAGAATCCACTGATCTATGATTTTGGATTTGCTCCATTATTCATCAATTTATTAATTAAAATAGTCAATAATTGATTTTTGGGGCTTTCTAACCTGAGTGATGGAAAATCACTCAAAACTAGGAAATAGTGGGTCCATGGGTTTACATAGTGCTCTTAGCTTGAAAATGAGCACCTACATGAATGAAACTGATTATTTGGCCCACTTTTATTACAAAATCAATTTTTCCAATTAAACTATTAAAAAATAGCCTAAGTTTTGGAAAAATTAAATTTTTAATAAAAAACACTGAAAAAACTAAAAATTTGAAAAATTGAAAAACACCTAGTGGGACTTAGACATGTTCATATGACTCAACCACGATGTCTAGCATGATTATACATTGACACATAGACTCTAATAACCTCAATAGGCCTAAATTCCAAGCCGACCACCCCAACTTTGGAGGTATGGAGTGAAAAACTCAGAAATTACCAGTCATTTATTCAACAACCAATAATAACCAAGGGAAAAAAAACCCTGGGCTGATCGGATTGACAAATAAAGTCTAAGAGACCGAGTCTTTTACAGACACTATCATGCTAGAACATTTATTACAATTCTGGCCATGGGGTATGAACATGTGATATAGTACAACAAGCACTTCTCAGAAGTACTTCCAAAGGTCTTTTGCAGTCCGAACAAGTTAACCCTGTCTGGTTCACTAGGATCACTTGATAAAAACCACTAAGTACAACTTAGGTGGTAACACTCTTCCTATCAATGGCACTACCATCCCAATACAAATCCACATAACCCTCCAGTTTAATCTTCTGATTCGTATCATACATGATCCCATACTCAACTGTACCGTTCAAGTACCTCAGTGCATGCTTTGCAACCATCAGGTGAACATGTCTCAATGGGTTCACAACAAAGAAAATATCTGGTCTCGTATTTGTCAAGTACATCAAGGAACAAATCATTTGATGATACATTATGGCATCAACAGTCTTTGATGAAGAAACACTCAATAGCTTCAGGTTCGATGCCATAGGTGTGGTCATGGCCTTGTAGTTGTGTAACTTCCCCGACCCTCCGACCGATGAAAAGGACGCTACTAAACACCAAAACATTCGGGCATCTAGCCCCATGAACATGTACATACGTATAATATCTGAAGTAAATGCTTAAAACATCAAAAGTACTAAGATGCATAATCATCCATATATTCAACAGAAGCAGAACAACATTCCTTCATATACATATTCATCATAAATCATTAATAGTAACATAACTGTAGAAGTAAAATAGACAAGAATACTTATCTTATAAGAACTGTCCCGCAACCAGCTATGTCGCTGCAACATTCCACCCAACCGTAGGCCCGATCAAGTTAATCTCTCAGCAACGCTGCCACCCTTGAGTCGGGCATGATTCCCCAAGGAATAAGGAACTATCATGCTTACAAATAGCCATGGATACACAAATCATTAGGAATACATAGTTCAACCAAGCCAACCCAGTTGGGTTTATCAGGATAACATCATATCAGCCAAGGCAACACAGTTAGGTTTATCAGGCCATCCAAGAGCTAGGAAAGGCTAAATGCTAAGCTGGTGAGCTCATTGAAGAGCTAAGGACACCTACACGAGAACTAAGCGGTCTTATAGAAAACCCACACACACACCCAACACAAGTAAACCACTCCTTTCTCTGCAACACAATCCCTTAGGCCCTAACCTCCCTTCTAGTGCTATTCAGGGGTTGTGGAGAAGAAAGCCAGCCCTCTAGCTCTGTCTGTGTGGTTCCCAAACACACCAGGCTTGTCAAGAAAATCAGGCCCTCATCACCTCTCTATTACCGCCCAAAGACCAACCAGTGCATGCATGCAGCAAAACCAACAATTTCAGCTTTGGCAGGGGAAACAAAACCTGAATCATTCTTGTCCCTATTGTCACCAAACGATTCAACAATGATAACCTATAGTAGATACCACTTTTAAAAAAATAGAATCATAGTCAACAAGATGTGGATGATACCACAACCAATGATTAGTGAGTAAAATCACAGCACACGATCCACAAATGAAGGATAGGACAATACACAGTCCAATAATGTGAAAGGAACATCGATGCTCTTCACAAGTCAGAGGAAGAACATACCCACAAAACAACAATCATTGAGGAAAAAGGGGAATGAATAGTGTCTCTACGTGAGTTGTATAGTGAAGATAAAATTCTCTTGTGTGAGGAAAATACGATGATGATTCTCGGTGCGTGAGAAGGGTGAACCCCCCAAGACCGTCTGTGTGAGAGTGAGGAAAAACTTTCGAGAGTGGGGGAGTGGAAGCGTTTTCTGTTGATTCCCTTTTTTCCATGTGAGTGGAACAAACCAGCTGCAGGAGTGTGCATGTGGATAGGCCTGCCACCCACCACTACTCAGCAAATAACTGCCCTCAACTAACAGTAGTTTAGTGGCTGACACATGGCTTTTGCCCATGGGCTCCAGGTTTAACAATTCCCACCCCTATCCTTAGGAAATCATGCCCCTTCTCAGTTTGGATAGAGTGAACATAGCTGGTTGGGTTCTGTTAATTAAAATGCACATTTACATGATGCCATAATTTAATACGTGTCATATGTCCCGATATACCATCGGTGACAATTCCAATCCGAAACATAACATAACCAAATCGATGGTGGGGCATTTTCCTTTAGCTCCTCACCATGATTAATTACAATATTTGTATCACATATATTTAATGCATCGGGGTCAAAACCAGGGTGTTACATTCCCCTCCCCCTTTAATAGAACTGTCCTTAGTGCTTTACAAAATTTGAACAAAATGCTACATTGGTACCACTTCAATGTTCCGCATAATTGAACAAAAATAGATGTGCCAATAGCATGGAATCTTCTAGCTCCCATGTAGCCTCTTCAAGTCCGTAGTGCTCCCATTGCACCTTTACCTGCCCTATGGCTCGGTTCTGGAGCATTGTGACCTTCCTGTTGAGGATGCGCATTGGCTCGATTTGGAACTCTCCCTCAATTTCCACCCGATTCACATCCCAATTTATCACATGGTGAGGATCATGTACATATTTATTAAGCAAAGAAACATGAAAAACATTATGAGCTCTAGTGCTAGCAGGCAATGCAAGTCTATATGCAACAGGCCCTATTCTTTCAAGCACTTCAAACGACCCACAATATCTAGGTGACATCTTGGCACAACTTCCAAGATTCAAGGAAATATTCTTTGCTTTCACTCTAAGGTAAACATGATCCCCAACACTTAACTCTCTGTTCATCCTACGCTTGTCTGCATAGCTTTCTTGTCTATCCAGTGCTACTTTCAGATTTTGTTTGATCTTTACAACCTCTTGCTCCATTTCCTTGAGCAATTCTTGTCCAAGCACAACCATGTTCATTGGGTTATCCCAAGTCACTAGTGTTCTACACCTTCTTCCATATAAAGCTTCATTTGGACTCATCCCCAAGGATGCCTGCTATCCATTGTTATAAGCAAACTCTACCAAGTGTAAGTAATCTTCCCACTTGGTTGGTTTTTCCATCACGTACATGCGAAGCATATCTTCAAGCACCTGATTAACTCTCTCTATTTTCGCATCTGTCTAAGCATGGTATGCAGTGCTGAAGTTTAGCTTTGTACCCAAGTCTGCAAACAATCCCTTCAAAAAATTGGAAGTGAACTTGACATCTCTATCAGAGACTATTGCATTCGGTAATCCATTCAATTTGAAAATCTCCTTCATGAATATCTTTACAATGTCATCAGTCTTGTGTGTAGACTTTACCAGTATAAAATGTGCTGCTTTTGTCAACTTGTCTACCACAACCATGATGGAATCATGTTGTCTCCAAGTCATTGGAAATCCCGTAATAAAATCCATGGAAATAACTTCCCATTTCCATTCCGGAACTGGAAAAGGTTGCAACAAGTCTGCTGGATGTTGATGCTCAACCTTTACCTATTGACATTTCATGCACCTTGAAATGTATTCAGCCATGTCCTTTTTCATTCTTGGCCAAAATTACTGCTTTCTAGCTATAGCAATTGTCTTCTAGTATCCTAGTTGACCAGAATACGGAGCTTCGTGGATTTCATCCATAACAACTCTCCTCAAATCTGATACATTCAGAATATAAATTCTACCTTTATAAGTAAGAAGTGCATCTTCTTCCAATTTATATCCCTCATACCTCTTCTCAAGACTATGCTACTGCAATTTGTCTTTTACCTGCTCATATAATTCATCTCCAGCAACATGATTAACAATCTGCTGCCTCAAATCTGATTGGAAAACCCTAAGAGATGCCACATGCATTTTCTGTACCTTCTTGTTGAGCGCATCAGCTACCTTATTTTATTTTCCCTTTATGTGCTTGATTTCAAAATCAAACTCACATAAAAATTCCAGCCATCTTGCTTGCCTAGCATTCAGAGTAGGCTGATCAAACAAATATTTCAGTCCACAGTGATCCGTTCCGAGTTCAAATATTCTACCCATCAAATAATTCCTCCACATCCTGAGAGCATGTACTATGGTTGCAAGCTTGAGATCATGAGTGGCATAATTCTTCTCATGCTCCTTCAACTTTCTTGACTTATAACATATTACGTGGTTATCTTGCATAAGGATTCCTCCAAGCCCTTGTCCGCATGCGTCGGTACACACCACAAAATCTTTCTCTGGATCTATAACCTTCAATACTGGTGCACTGGTGAGGATATTCTTCAACCGCTGGAAGCTTTCTTCACACTTCGAAGTCCATTCAAACTTTATCCCCTTCTTTCACAAAGAATTGATGACATGTGCAACCTTGGAGAATCCCTCAATGAATCTCCTGTAGTATCCTGCAAGTCCCATAAAATATCTTACATCCATCACATTTCTTGAAGTAGGCTAGTTCATAATGGCTTCAATCTTCTTAGGGTCCACTGATATCCCCTCTTCTGAGATAATGTGACCCAAATACTCAACTCTATCTCTGTAGAAGTCACACTTGCTTAGTTTTGCATACAGCTGATGTTCCCTGAGCAATTGTAATTTCAATCTGAAATGCTCTTCATGTTCCTCCTCATTCTTGGAATAAACAAGAATGTCATCAAGGAAAACAAGAACAAACTTGTCCAAATACTGGCTGAAGACACTGTTCATAAGGCACATAAATGTAGCCGGTGCATTTGTGAGACCAAATGGTACCACTACAAACTCATGATGTCCATACCTTGTCCTGAAGGTTGTCTTATGAATGTCTTCATCCTTGATTCTCACCTGATGCTAAATAGATCTCAAGTCAATCTTGGAAAATACCTTTGCTCCTCTCATTTGATCAAAAGGTCATCAATCCTAGGAAAAGGATATTTATTCTTCATAGTAACTTTGTTCAACTGTCTGTAATCAATACATAACCTGAGTGTACCATCTTTCTTCTTTACAAATAGAAATGGTGCTCCCCAAGGAGACACACTTGACTAGATATACTTCTTTTCCAACAACTCTTGCAGTTGCATCTTCAACTCTAGCATCTCCGGTGTACTCATCCTGTAGGGTGTCTTAGACATTGGTGCTGCTCTTGGCACAAGTTCAATGGTGAAATCAATGTACCGCTTTGGAGGAAGTCCTAGAATCTCATCAGGAAACACATCCTTGAATTCATGTAACACCTAATAGTCCTCCAACCTAGGAGTTTCATCTCCTGTTTGTTCCAGAATATGAGTTGCATACAACTGGAAACCTTTACTACATAAATTCTTCAACTGCATTGCTGAAAATTGTCTTACTAAAATTACCTTCGGAATACCCTTCACAACTACTGGGTTTCTTTCTTCATCCATGCATTCAAAAGTATTGTTATAACAATCAAGCTTTACTCTATGAACTTCTAACCAATCCATTCCAATGAGAACATCATAGGAACCAAGTGGTAGAACATTCAGATCTACACAAGTGATCAATCCATTCATAATCAATGGACATTTCACCACTACATCGTTGACCTTTCTCTTAGTTCCAGTGGCTAGCTGAACTAACCAATATTTTCTATGCTTTACCTTCTTAAAATCACAAATATCCACTACTCTAGGAGTAATGTAACTATGAGTAGAACCAGGCTTAATCAAAATAGAAACAGATTGTTCAACAATCTTACCTACAACTTCAACCACAATTGACTGGTGATCTGCCTGGTGGTCCTCCAGTGCTGCACAAATTGTAGGGGCTGCCCTTGCTACTTGACCCACTGTTTCTGCTTCCTAACTGTTATAAGTTGGCCTTGCACTTTCATTCTCAAGCAGACAATATCTGCACAATTGGGGTCCTTCACATTTCCAACATTTTAGTGGACCTTTGATCTGTGTTGGATCTTTAGGCTTTCCACTTGTCACTCCAACTGGCTTACTCGCAGCTTGGGATGGCTGCTTTTGCTAATTCCTGAATCTAGAAGGTTTCAAACCTTTCTTTCTTTGATAAAAATTTTCATTTTTCTTGTCCTTCCATACCTTATGGTAATCAATTTTACCTTCGCTTTGCTCATAGCAATACTTATCCTTCCTTATTGCTTCTTTAAGAGTTCTAGGTTCATAAAACTCAATTCTGTCTCTATAAGCTTGAGGCAATCCACTAAGAAACTGTTGGACCTTCACTTTTTCATCTTTGATGTACCTGACATACCTCAACAATTCCAAAAACTTATTTGCATATTCATCTATGGTCTACTATCCCAATCTCAGCTCATGGAACTCCTTAATCTTGTCATCATAATACCTGTCGGATGGGTATTTCTTCCTGAAATACTTCTTGAACTGCTTCCACTTCAGTTTCCTTTCACTGATCTTCTTTACTTGCTTGAAGTGTTCCCACCAAATGGATGCTCTTCCATTCAGATTGAATATGGCAACTCTTACCTTCATGTTTCCTGAATAATCCTACACTTGAAAGTACTTCTTTATCCCAAGAAGCCAAGCTTCAGCCTCTTGTCTAGTATTTATCTCACCATCAAATGTAGGAGGCTTAGCTTTCTTAAATTCATCTAGAGTGATCCCTATGGTCTCTTCTTCTTTTCCTTTTATGAGAAGATGAACTTGTATCTCCACTGGAAGTCCTTCTCCTCCTCCTAGTGCTGCTCTTATTGCCTTCTTGCCTTGATGTACCTCGTCCATAATCTATCTTCTTCTATAATTCTGTCAAACCCTGCAACATGGGAGCATTCAACTGATGCTGCTCTTCCTGGGATTTAATCAAGCTTCTCATGGTGGCTGTAACCTCAAATGGTGTCTCTTGGAATCTCCTTCCATTAGACTCTATGTCACCTTTCCATTACGGACATTTTCTCCCATGGACTCTCCTACACACTCATAAGAATCTTGAGCATCATATCCATCATGGGTTCTCATGACTGAACCACCTCTTGCTTTACCACACCGTTCTTCTCGAAATACTACTCTTGGAAGTGTCTATAATTCTACAAATGTGTTAGTAGCAAACTATTAGATACATATCATTAATATAAATCAAAACTACTTACCTTCCTCTTCTTGAAATTTATAAAACAACAATTTTGCTAAAACACATGATTTTCTCTATCTCTTGTTCAGCTCTATAATCCACTGATATTCTGCTGAAATTTGCTGAAACAATTGGAATTTTCTGAGAAAAATTCCATTTTCAAAAAACCCAAAATTTCCTTCTCCTCATCGGGTCTCTTCCCTACAAATTTTCTGGCATTTCGGCGAGCAAATTGCCTACACTTTTGATCTGCATCGGCGATGTCAAGGACTATTTATCGAGTCCTTTCTTCACTAACCTGCCGGCGTGTCGGCAGCTAGAACATCTAATTCTCTCCACTGTATCGACAAGTGATTTGTCTAATTTCCTCCACCATGTCAGACCTTCAATCCTCTAATCTTCCGGACTATTCATCAGGTCCCCTTACCACTAGCCTTCCAGCGTTTCGGCGGCCAAAACCCTTAGTTTTCTTCCATGGTGTCAGGTTCGTAATTGTACAACAGCCCAAACTTTATCAGCAAGGAACCTAACTAATATTCTGCATCGATGGTCAGGCATGCTGTGCATCGAGAGGTTAGTGCTCTCGGCTTCCGCAACATTGGCCAACAAACATTCAAGGGTTTCCTCAGATCACAGGTTGTCGACGGTCGGAGCAACTAATCTTTGCGACATTGGTGAGATAGTTCCCTCAGTAGCCACATTGGTGGGTGGTACTCTCACTGCGGTCTCCACAGACATTATACCCCATCGGTCATCGGAAGGACTAACCACTACGCATCGGTGACCCCAGCGGAAATACATCTTTGATACGTCAGTGATCAGATCATTTATTACATCGGATGGGTAGTCCCTTAGGTTATCGCAATGGTGGTTCATCAACTTTGATCCTTTTTCGATCGGCGGTTGGAGCAATATCCAGCTGTGGAATCGGATAGTTAGTCTCATAGACATCTGCAATGGCAGTTTTAAAACCCTTAACTTTTTTCGATCGGCGTCCATCGATGGTCTCATTAACTAACTTCCGTCGATCGCCGATAGTTTCCAACACTTAGAAAAATCTCAACAAAAATTTTCCTTTTCTTCTTCCTGCGACACTCCGTCGGCTATTTCATTAACTATTTCCTGCCGACACTATGACTACTCCCTCAACTATTCATTGGCGATCCAATCAACTAATCGTCCCCGATCGTCGATGGTATTGTCAGAGCTTCTTCAGACTAAGTTCCCCGATGAACCGAGGGTCCGATACTTAGCATAATTTTTTCAAAAAATTTCCTTTTCTTATCACTTGTTGTCTCTTTCATCAGCTAAAATATTTCGATGGCGATGACGTTTCGGTAGTTCCTTCATCTAATTTTCATCGATCCGCTCAACTAGTCTTCATTGACGCCGAAATTCAATATCAGGTGTTTCTTCGACTAAGTTGGGCCGACATTTCGGTGGCCTTCAGCTGATCTCCGCTAAAACTATGACCCCTGCATCCACTAAGTTTTGCCGATGGCCGACGGTTCCCATAATTAGAAATTTTTTCTGAAATTCCTTCTTTCCACCGCTTCATCAGCTCAAACATCTTCTATTATTTTCCAACGTATCAGCACCTTCTCTATCTATTCTCTGACATTGTGGCTACATTATCAACTAATCATCGGCTATCCAATCCTTCAATCATTGTCGATAGTCTTATCACTTCAGTTTTTCGCCGCTCCTTATCGGCTGTTGGAACAACTATCTGCTGTGGCATCGGTGATCAGGGACTCTATCCATCAGAAATATAGTCCACTAACCAGCCACAACAGTAGACGCACAAACAACTAGGATTTTTCAATGTTCATCGGTGGTTCCATCGTCTCATCATCAGCGATGCAATCAACTAACTTTCGTTGATTGCCGATGGTCGGACTTAGAAATTATTTCAAAAAAATTCTCTTTTGTCTCTTCTCCACCAGTGTTTTGGTGATATGCTCATCTATATTTCACCGATCACTGACGTTCCATGTCGGGTGGGCATTAGGCTACACGTTCTGCTATGTTGGAAGAACTTTTGACTAAGTTTTTCGATGAGCTGATAATTTTGGCACTCAAAAAATTTTGTGAAAGTTTTTTCTCATAAATGTCTAATCTCTGCTAGGCAGAAGGAAACCTACCTTTGCTAACTAATCTTTCATGGCCCATTAAGGCCCATGCTACAACCAGTGCTCTAATACCACACAGTAACGTCCTCGACCCTTCGACCGACGAAGAGGACAATACTAAACACCAAAACATCCGGGCATCTAGCCCCATGAACATGTACATACGTATTAATATATGAAGTAAATGCTTAAAACATCAAAATTACTAAGATGCATAATTATACATATATTCAACAAAAGCAAAAAAACATTCCTTCATATACATATTCATCATAAATCATTAATAGTAACATAATTGCATAAGTAAAATAGACAAGAATACTTATCTTATAAGAACTATCCCGCAACCAGCTATGTCACTGCAACGTTCCACCCAACCATAGGCCCATGTGCTCTTTAATCTCTCAGCAATGATGCCACCACCGAGTTAGGAATGATTCCCCAAGGAATAAGGAACTAGCAAGCTTACACATATCCATGGATACACAAAACATCAGGAATACACAGTTCAGCCAAGCCAACCTAGTTGGGTTTATCAGGCGAACATCAGATTAGCTAAGCCAACACAGTTGGGTTTATTAGGCCATCCAGGAGCTGGGAAAGGCTAAATGCTAACCTGGTGAGCTCATTGAAGAGCTAAGGACACCTACACCAGAACTAACATGACTTTTATAACACCCACACACACACCCAACACAAGGAAACTATTCTTTTCTCTGCAACATAGTGCCTAATGCCCTGACCTCCCTTCCAGTGCTATTCAGGGGTTGCGGAGAAGAAAGACATCCCTATAGCTCTATCTGTGTGGTTCCCAAACACACCAAGTTTGTCAAGAAAATCATGCCCTCATCACCACTCCATTACTGTCTAAATACCAACCACTACATGCATGCAGCAAAACCAACAATTTCAGCTTTGGAAGGGGAAACAAAAACTGAATAGTTCTTTGCCCTATCATTGCCAAATGATTCAATAATGGTAACCTACAGTAGATACCACTTTGAGAAAAAAGGAATCCTAGTCAACAAGACATGGATGATACCACAGCCATCGATCAGTGAGTAAAATCACAACACACGATCCACATATGAAGGACAGGACAATTCATAGTCCAATAATGCGAAAGGAATATCGATGCTCTGCATAGGATGGAGGAAGAACATACCCACAGAATAACAATCAGTGACAAAAAATGGGAACAAACAATGTCTCTTCGTGATTTGGACAGTGAAGATAAAATTCTCCTGCATGAGGAAAATACGATGATGATTCCCGGTGCGTGATAAGGGTGAACCCTCCCAAGACCGTCTGCGTGAGAGTGAGCCAAAAATTTCAGAAGTGGGGGAGTGGAAGCATTTTCTGTTTGTTTCCATTTCCCCACGTGAATGGAACAACCTAGCTGGAGGAGGGCGCATGTGGAAAGGCCTTCCACCCACCACTACTCAGCAAATAACTGCCCTTAACTAACAGTAGTTTATTGGATGACACATGGCTTTTCCCCATGGGTTCCGGGTTTAACAATTCCCACCCCTGTCCTTAGGAAATCATGCCCCTTCTCAATTTGGTTGTAGTGAACATAGCTGATTGGGTTCCATTAATTAAAATGAACATTTACATGATGCCATAATTTAATACGTGCCGTATGTCCCGATATAGCATCGGTGACAATTCCAATCCGAAACAGAACATAACCAAATCGATGCTGGGGCCTTTTCCTTTAGCTCCTCACCATGATTATTTACAATATTTGTATCACGTATATTTAATGCATCAGGGTCAAAGACGGGGTGTTACAAGTCCACCATCCAAAACCTCTTCAGGATCTCTACTGCATACTTCACTTGTCCCACGGAGATTCCGTCCACATTCTGCCACACATCCATGCTTAGAAAGTAGTGCATCATATCCAAGTCCTTCATCTCAAACTCGGCAGCAAGTCTCCTTCTTGCAACTTTAATGAGTTCCTCTTTTCTATAAGGAACAAGTCATCGACATATAATAGTGTTATTTTTTCAACTTTAAGCTAGCATTATTAGGATCTTTAACTGAGAGAATAACAAGTACAACAATCAAACACAAGAGACAATGAACACATTGTTTTTCCTTAGGGAAACCATAAATGGAGAAAACCTCACAACTTCCTCAGAGATAGAATCAGCACTAAAACAGTAAAAGCACAAAACAGTAAGTGACCTCCCGACAACAATAATCTTCTTCTTGTCTAGCCCCAATGTCTTCTCCTTCCTCAACTATGCGCTACACTTGAGTGTGTATGAGTTGTGTGATAAATAGAGACTCCAATTCTCTATTTATACTAATCTTGACATGACTAAAACCCTACCAGGGCTGACCTCTACTAAAAGAGTCTAATAACCCTAGTGCCCCGGAACTGTGCGGACTTTAACCCTTAGACAATCGGAGGGTTACCCATAATGACTTGACATGACTTATTTACATTATTGATCCTCCCGATCGAAAGATTAGGGCATGACAACATGACTCAATTACATTATAGATACATCTCGAAATAAACATCTGGTTACAATATATAAGATACATAGATGAATACATTCTGAAGTTACAAATACATCAACACTCCCTCTTAACTAGGAAGGTATTCTTTCGACCCAATTTTCAGTACTGGTCTTCTTCTTTGTATTAGCTGGATCATCTCATCATATGCATCTCAAGACTTCTGAGTCTTCAAGTCATCTGCATCTTCGAATCTGGATCATCTCTCGATATGGATCATCATGGGACATTAGCACTAGATTTGGATCATCTCTCAATATGGATCATCATGGGACATCATCACTAGATCTGGATCATCACTGAGCATCATTACTAGATCTGGATCATCACTCGATCTAGATCATAATTGCTGGATCATCATCAATAGATCTGGATCATCACTGGATCTGGATCATCACTGGAAATCATCATTGGATCTGGAATATCACGAGTGCTATCTCATGATTCTTCTCATCATAGGAAGTTCTACAGAGCTAGCCCCTTTTCATGCTGGTTGTAGGCCTAGAATCCATGTAGGTCTTCTTCAACGCTTATATCTTACACTAAGTCATAATGGCCCACCCAACACTTACATCTGACCTACTCGTCAGAAAGGCATGTGCAGCACTCACATCTGATCATGTAGGAACCAATCCTATAATCATATCAGAAAGGCCTAGCACTCACATTCACCAGCATGATAGGAACTCAAACCACTATCATCTGTAACAAGTCTCAGCACTTACAACCACCAGCATGATAGGAACCCAAACTACTATCATCTGTGGAAAGGCACAACACTCACATCCACCAACATGGTAGGAACTCAAACTACTACCATCTGTGGAAAGGCACAACACTTACAATCACCAGCATGGTAGGAACTCAAACTACTACCATCTGTGAAAAGGCACAACACTTACAATCACCGGCATGATAGGAAATCAAACTACTATCATCTGTGAAAAGTCTCAGCACTTACAATCACTAGCATGATAGGAACTCAAACTACTATCATCTATGAAAAGGCTCAGCACTTACAACCACCAGTATGATAGGAACCCAAACTACTATCATCTGCGGAAAGGACACTACACTTACATCTGATCATGTGTGAACACATCCCTCAGTCACATCAGAATGGCTCTCAGTCCTAGACTGAGGATTCCTGGTACCTCACAAGGTAGCTCCATTCAAATAATGGCGGTAGCCCTTATATCTAACACCAATTCAGAATGGCCAGCACTGACATCTGACATGGGAGGAACCTAATCCTTTATCCATTACAGAATGGCTCAGCCCTTACATCTAATCAAGTGGGAACAAATCCCTCTATCACATCAGAATGGCCATGCACTCACATCTGATCATGTGAGAGAACATCTCACGGTCATATCAGAATGACCCTCAATACTAGACTGAGTTTTCCTAGTACCTCACCAAGCAACTCCATTCAAAGAATGGAAATAGCCCTTATATATGATCATGTAGGAACCAATCCTATAGTCATATCAGAATGGCTCAGCACTCATATTTGACATGGAAGGATCCATTCCTCTCACCATGATAGAATGGCTCAAGCTTTACATCTGACCATGGAAGGAACCAATCCTCTCACCATGTCAGAATGTCTATGGAACTCATCACTTTCCCTTGGAGGAAACCTCAATCTGGAGAACACCAAGCTTCTCCTTGAAGTACTCGAACTTCAGCCTAGCCAATGGCTTCATCAATACATCAGCTATCTGTTCCTCCATTGCAACATACTGGAGCTTCACTACTCCCCTCTACACCATATCCTTGATATAGTGATACTTGATCTCGATATGCTTTGACTTGTCATGGAACACTGGATTCTCTGACAACTTCATGCAACTCTGGTTGTCACAATGTATACAAGTAGCATCCAACTGGCAATCAAATAAATCAGACAGTAGCTTATGTAGCCATACTACCTCACAACTAGCTGAACAAGCTGCAACATACTCTGCTTTAGCTATACTCAGTGCCACATAGGATTTCTTCCTGCTAAACCAAGAGATCAGACCTGATCCCATACTGAAGCAACATCCTAAGGTGCTCTTCCTATCAATGGCACTTCCTGCCCAATCTAAATCAACATAACCCTCCAGGTTAATCTTCTGATTCGCATCGTACTTAAGCCCATAATCAACTGTACCCTTCAGGTACCTCAGAATATGCTTTGCAACAATCAAGTGAACATATCTCGGATCTATCAGGAACTGGCTCAAGGTGTTCATAACAAAGTGAATATCTGGTCTCATGTTCGTCAGGTACATCAATGACCCAATCATCTGGCAATACATCGTAGCATCAACCAACTCTGATGAAGCATCGTTCAATAGATTTAGGTTCGATTCCATAGGTGTGGCCATAGTATTGCAGTCCATCATCCGAAACCTCTTCACGATCTCTACCGCATACTTCCCTTGTCCAAGGATGATTCCATCTGTACTCTGCCACACCTCCATACCTAGAAAGTAATGCATCATACCCAATTTCTTCATCTCGAACTCAGCAGCAATATTTCTCTTCGTATCAACAATAAACCCATCTATACCTGTCACAAATAGATCATCTACATATAGTAGAACCATCATTGGGTTGCCATCTTAAACCTTGTAGTAAAGGTGGGAATCTACTTTACTCTTGGTAAAGCCCAAACTGGATAGAAAGTTGTCAATTCTGCCGTACCAAGTCCTGGGTGCTTATTTCAAACCATACATGGCTTTCTTCAATTTGCATACATGAGACTCTCTGTCATGTGTCTCAAAATCAAGTGGTTGTTCTACATACACTTCCTCTTCTACTACACCATTCAAGAAGGTAGTCTTGACATCCATCTGGTGTATCTTCCATTTCAACACTACAGCCAAAGCAAGTACTGATCTGATGGAAGTGTATCTGGATATAGGTGTAGATGTTTCTCCATAGTCTATTCGTTATTTCTGAGATAAACTCTGAGCCACAAATCTTTCCTTATACTTTTCAATGCTACCATCTGCAGAATGCTTGATCTTGTAGATCCATTTGGAAGTTACACCTGACTTCCCTTCTGGTCTTGGGACAACATCCCAAACATCATTCCTCATGATCGATTGATATTCTTTGATCATGGAATCCTTCCATTCTTTCTGTTATGCCACTTCTTCATAACTGGAAGGTTCTTTATCAATGAAATCACATAGTAGAGGAGCTACATACCCAGAGAAGGATTTGGTCCTCTTTCTTTCTCTGTGATTCTCTTCTGGAGCCCCATATATTTCCGCACCTTGGATAAGTTCTTGTACCCAAGCAGGTTTCCTCTTATGAGGATTCTTCTCCATAGGTGAATCTACAGGTCTTTGTGGTTCTTCAAATTCTTGATCTTCTTCTTGAGCTTCTTCATTCATGTTTGTATCATGGATTCTGGGTGCTTCTGCTTCTTCAGGTTCTTCAGTGGGTATCTTTCTGGATTTGTTGTAAGATGTGTCTTCATCAAATGTCACATCCCTGCTAATGTCAATCTTCTTGTATCCTAGGAAATAGATTCTGTAAGCCTTTGAGCTTCCAGAGTATCCCACGAATATACCATTCTTTCCTGAAAGATCTAATTTTGTCCTTTTCTCCTTTGGGATGTGTATGTACATATCACAACCAAATATTTTGAGATGGCTGACTTCTTATTTCTTTCCAGAGAAGACTTCTTTAGGAGTCTTGTTCTTGAGTACTCTATGTGGAGTATGGTTCTGTACATACATCGTTGTTCTGGCAGCTTCAGCCCAATGATGAATAAAAAGATCTTGATCATGAAGCATTGCTCTTGTAGCTTCCATGATAGTTCTATTCTTCCTTTCTACAACCCCATTCTATTGTGGATTATAAGGAGTGGAAAACTCCCTCTTAATCCCTGAGTCTTTGCATAGACTCTTGAATTCATTTGAAGTGAATTCTCCACCATTTTCTGATCGAAAAGTATTGATATTCTTTTCAGTATGGTTATTGATCAAGGCTTTGAATTCCTTGAATTTTCTGAATACTTTGTCTTTGTTCTTCATGAAGTAAACCCATGTCGTCCTAGAAAAATCATCAATAAAAGAAACATAATATGCATACCTTCTTAGTGATTTTGATGACATAGGACCGCATATATCGGAGTGGATGATTTCCAAGATTCATTTTGCTTTGCTTTCACTACTTGGAAATGTCTTCTTTGTATTCTTCCCTTTCACACATCCTTTGCAAACCCCATCATGTTTTGCTTGGATTTCTTGAAGACCTTCAATAGCTTTGCTTGCAATAGGTAGTGCTCTATAATGCACATGTGCAAGCCTTCTATGCCAAAGTTCATTTGGTTCTATTGTGTCATGGAACAATGCTTGTTCTCGATGGCCCTTCAATTTGTACTATCCTCCTTCTTGTTCTCCAATCACTACCGCATCATCGATAGTATTTCCTCTAGGAAACATAATGGATTAACCATAAATGAATGCAACCGTCATTAATTTTGCATCCAATACTGATATGGAGAGAAGGCTCTTCATCAGTCCTGGTACAAACAATACTTCCTTCATTGTTAGAGACTTACCCAAGTCTAGTTTCTAGGAAGATTCCTCACTACCTTTTATTGGATATTGGTAGTCATCTCCTAGTTTCACCTTGTGAGGAGATTCATGTTATGACAGTCTTACAAAGGATTCCTTGAATCCAGTCATATGTTTGGAAGCCCCACTGTCTATAATCCGATCATCACTACCATGAGTAACATTACCTGTGAGAGAAAAAATAAAAACATATTCATCCTCACTTGAAGAATCTTCGCATTCATATCTGGTTCTTTTCTTGGATGGTTCATCATCCTCTGCAGCATGAGCATGATGTCTTCTTTTGTTCCCCTTCTTCTTATGAGAGTGGACCTTGTTCTTAGGATAGTCTTTTGCAAAGTGTCATTTTTCATCACATGTATAACATCTCAATCTAGATATGTCATTTCTATTGTTATCCTTAGAATAAGAGTTCTTACCTTTGGAGTAACGAGGATTTCTTCTTCCCTTCTTGGAGTGAATTGTGAGGGCTTGATCTTCACTTCACATCTTCTCTTCTCAGGTTGATATCTGAGCTTCTTTTATAGAGCATTCTTCCCGTAGTCTGTTGAACTTGACTAACTTCTTTCTTGGACATATTCCTTGGATGAATGAATCCCATGACCTAGGAAGTCCATTAAGTGTTGTCATCACAATCTCTGCATTCTCCACTTCTTCATCTGCAGCTTCTAACTGTTCGTTTATCTAAGAAACCATTGTGAAGTAGGACTGGATAGTCTCTACATTTTGAATCTTCACATTCTTCAGTTGATTCCTCAGAGTCATCTTCCAGTTTATGTTCTTCCCTTCAAACAACTTGCTTAGGGCATCAAACATAGCTTTAGGTGTCTTTAGAGAGGACACCTGAGGTATAAGGTGATCCTTGATAGAATCCATAATGATCCTCTTTTCCATAACCATATTATTATTATGTAAGGCCTTTGCCTCATCTCCCTCTGGAACAGGAACCTCCTCATGGATGTAGGAGTCTAACTCATTCTCTTCTAGGACCAGGGAGATCCTATACTTCCAGGCTCGTAATTTTTTAGATCCCTCAAGATTTTCATCAAGCTTGGTATGGCGAGACATCTTAAACTGAGAACCTCAAATGGAAATACAAAATATTTAGATCTTACCAGGTCAAGATGTCAGATTTTGGATTTGGAGCTGAAATCTCATAGTACTGGAATAGGAGCAAATTAGGGTTTTGCTTTTCCAGAGATCTATCCACCCAAATTCTTTGAAATTTGTCCCTAACTTCAATTTTTGGGAGGAGATCAATCCAAGCTTGAGATCACTGAAAAATTCCTCTTCTATGAAAAGCTCTAATTTTCGACAGTAGTGACAGGTCCAAAACTGAAAAAGCTCAGAATTGGATTCTGCTTCGACAGAAAGATGCGCCCTAAGGAGGAGAGTTCTTCCACCTTACATTTGATGAAAATCTATGGATGAATATCCACAAACTAGGAATCCCTAGTTCCCGCAACTGCACAATGTCTTCTTCTTAGGTTAGCCCTAATACCGTGTTAGTTTTTCAACTTTAAGCTAGCATTATTAGGATCTTTAACTAAGAGAATAACAAGTACAACAATCAAACACAAGAGACAATGAACACAATGTTTTTCCTCAGGGAAACCGTAAATGGAGAAAACCCTGCAACTTTCTTAGAGATAGAATTAGCACCAAAACAGTAAAAGCCCAAAACAGTAAGTGACCTCCCGACAACAGTAATCTTCTTCTTGTCTAGCCCTAATGTCTTCTCCTTCCTCAACTATGTGCTACACTTGAGTGTGTATGAGTTGTGTGATAAATAGAGACTCCAGCTCTCTATTTATACTAATCCTGACATGACTAAAACCCTACCAGGGCTGACCTCTAGTAGGAGAGTCTAATAACCCTAGTGCCCCAGAACTACAGGGACTTTAACACTTAGACAATCGCAGGGTTACCCATAATGACTTGACATGACTTATTTACATTATTGATCCTCTCGATCGGAACATCGGGGCATGAGAACATGACTCAATTACATAATAGACACATCCCAGAATAAACATCAGGTTACAATAAATAAGATACATAGATGAATACTTTCAGAAGTTGCAAATAGAAAGTAGTGCATCATATCCAAGTCCTTCATCTCAAACTCGGTAGCAAGTCTCCTTATTGCAACTTTAATGACTTCCTCTTTTCTCTAAGGAACAATTCATCAACATATAACAAAAGCATCATTGGTCTTCCACCTTCAATCTTGAAGAAAATGTTGGAATCCTATTTACTTGTAGTAAATCCTAGAGTCATTAGTAAGCTATACATCCTGTCGTACCATGTCAAACCTCAGGATATTCTACAGTTACTCCCTCTAAAGCAAAGCATCATTCTCCCTCTTCCTTCTATACTTTATGCATTGAAACATTCTGTACTGGAGTGAGAAGTAGCTTCCTCTGCTACTAATATTCTATGTATCCATCTAGGGTCACTGGATACCAAGATCCTTTATCTTGAAAACATTCTTCTCGCACCCATCTGTGAGATTGTCATCATCTATAGGGTTTCATCTTCAACCTTGCAGCAAAGGTTAATATATTCATCACTCTAGGTGATCTTCAATCTCCTCATGTATGTGTCATCCCATGGGTTCCTTCTGAGCTTGTACAAGGCCTTCTTTCATTTGCACACATGAGTCTTCATGTCATGTATCATAACTTCCAATGGCTACAAATGTCTCTTCATAGTCTATGTCTTCTTTTCATGAGAAGCCTCGTGCTATTAATATTGCCTTGTATCCCATGATGTTTCCATATACTGCATGATGGAACTTCCCTTCACGTCTAGATACAACATCCTAGACATCATTCTTCTTGAACTGGTCTTGCCTTTTTTCTTGGCTACTTCTTCATCGATGATGTCGCTGCATTCATCATATTATTCTTCATCTTGGACTATTTCTCAAACTATCATCACTTGTTCTTCGGAACAAGTCTCAACCTTATTTGCTTGTACGTGATTGTACACGATCTTTCCTACAAGTCATATGCACCAGTTGTATGGTTATAAACATTTCATAAGGTATATTCATAATGAAAAATTCTTATGCATAAATATATGATCATGCAACTAGTTTAGATAATACAACATTCATCCATATCTCAAGGAAACTTTATAGATTCCTTCCATCTCTACCAGGACAACATTGAGATTGTGCACTAATCCAATATATCAGCAAAGAGGTGTCATTCTAGATAAGTATGAATGGAGAGTTGTATAGAAACATGGGCTAATTACCCATCACATGCATATTAGTAGTATACCGTCGTTAATGAAATCATTCTATCATGCATAATCCATCAACTGAATATAAACAAATGCATAACAAAACAATATCATGAAATGACAATTGAATACTTATATTTATTTGTTTCGTGGGTAGACTCCTTCTTTCAGCTTCATCATCTTCTTCATTCACAACAACATCATTTCTTATCCAAATTCTCAAGATGGATAAGAGGATCTTCAAGAATTGAGTTCTTCACATTCCTCATTGCTTGAGGTATCTTCTTTGAATCGTGACATATTGATCTTCAGTTGCTCCCATCTTGTTTTCTCTTATTATGAGTCAAGCTTCATCTTGTGTGTACTCTTCCTAGATTCTACTGAAAGTAATCACTTCCTTCGGGCGCACATTCCTCGAATTAATTAATCACATGATCCTGGATGGCCATTCAAGGTGGTTATCACAACTTCTATATTCTCCACTACTTCTTCTACAACTTCAATATGTTCTTTTATTTTAGATACCCTTGTAAAGTATGACTGTATGGTCTCTCCATTCGGGATCTTCACATTCTTTAACTGGTTTCTCAAAGTCATCTTTCAATTTATGTTCTTTAATTCAAATAGCTTGGTCAAGCAATCAAACATCTCTTTTGGTGTCTCTAGGGAAGACACTTGTGGTATAAGGTGATCCTTTATTGAATCAGCAATGATCTTCTTGGCCTTGACCAAGTTCTTCTTGTGTAAGGCTTTTAGCCTCATCTCCCTGTGGAACTGAAACCTCTCTACTTATGTAGGCATCCAATTCATTTCCTTCAAGAAATAGTGAGATCCTATACTTCCATGCTTGGAAGTTGTGATCCTCACCAATATTTTCATCAAGATTGTGTGATTAGTCATCTTGAAATGAGAACCTCAACTGTAAATAGAAAAAAATTAGATCTTACCAATTTAAGGTGTCCATCCTCGTTTCGGAGCTGGCTGATCTACGGTTTGTTAGAGAAGGCATAGTTTTCAAAACATGGAATATTTTAGATATGATTGGATAGAAATATAGAAATATTCAAGGCAATATTTCCAATGTACTCCTTTTCTGAAAACAGTGGAGGGAAGCTCTCGGAATAGGAAGCACTAATTTACCAATTTATTCTGCAGAAATGTATGATACTGTTTCTGTAGTATATCTAAAAGTACTACTATTCTATGTCTAAAATTTCATACTAAGGTAGAGTTGTCTACCCTTGTTCCAAAACCATAGGTTCCATCAGAATTTGTTTCATCTATTGGGACTTAAGATCATTTTCCCAAGGTGACCTGTTGCAGGACTGTTCAACATAGTGAAGTTGTACGGACTTCCACGTGTCATAGTTTCATCCTCGGGGTATGAAAATTTTATCATAGAAAGTATGGTCCGTTAAATTTCTGGAAAATCTTGATAAATTTCATTTGGACCTTCGTAGCCTGAGATATAGAAATTATCCCCAGGTGTCCTATTTGGGGAGGAATCCCGGGAGAGGATGGAACCCTAACTTGAGAGAATCATATATCCTAGAATATAGCAAATATGAGGCTGAAGCTTGGACATAGTGTACATAAAGAATTTATCTTTGACTTGTGAATATTTCAGCACCTGATCCTTCTCCAATATCGAGATATAGTGAATCTACTGAAACTATCAGTTTTCGTATTTTAGGGTTTTCAAGGCCTGGGGTCAAACTAGGGTTTGACATTTCGAGAGTTTCACCCAACCAAAAATATCAACCAAGGCCTCTAAAATTTGATTTTTATGAGGAGATAAATCCTATTCCAGGCTCACTCAACAATTCCTCTTCTATGAAAAGCCCTAATTTCCCCCACCAAAAACTAAAAATGTCCGCAATCAAATTCTGCTTCAACAGAAAGATGCACCCTTCAATGGAGTGTTAGCCTAGCCTTATTTTGCTGACATATTGTGGGAGAGACCCAAAATGTAAGAATCCCTAGATTCTACAGCTGCATAGTGTCTTCTTCTCAAGTTAGCTCTGATACCATGTTATAATTTTATCATTTAAGCAATATGAGCTAGGATCTTATCCGAGGGAATAACATGCATAACAAAAAATCACAAGAGACAAGAGACACAAAGAATTTTCCTCGGGGAAACCATAAAGGAGAAAACCCCGCAACTTCCTCAGAGATAGAATGAGCACCAATGNGATAGTAAGGATGATCTTCAACAGTTGTTCTCTCTTTCTCACTCATGTGCCCCAGTGAGTGTGTGTGTGTGTGTGATGTGTAGAAATGAGGATAGCATCACTTCTATTTGTATTATTCTATTCAATTTATGTCCACTCAAAAAAGTTGGCATCACTTAACAATTACTTACTAGGGATGAGTTCTCTAGGAGAGTCTAATAACCCTAGTGCCCCACAACTGTGGGGACTTTTCCCTCCGTTCAACAAGAAGGGTTAAAATTTAATCAATTGTGTAGACTATTTCCCTAAATTCAAATGGAGGGTTAACCTCAATGAATTTAAATGACTTGTTTACATTATTGAATCTCTCGATTGGAACATAGAGGCATGACATGACTCAATTACATTATAGATACTTCCCAGAATAAACATCGGGATACAATACATACGATATACAAGTGAATACATTCTGAAGTTAGAAATACATCAACACTGTATGAGAAAATTCTTCATCATAAATAACTTCATCCGAGAATGTAGAGGCCAAGACATCTGGAGAGAGATAACCTGAGGATATGTTGGGTTCTCTCAATGCTTCACCTTCTAGTTCCTGCACACCAAAAGATTTGTCCAAATTTTTCCAAAGCTCAAATGGATACTCAATAGAATCTATGAGATGATGCATATTTGGAGACATTCCCAAACACATAATTCCATAACATCTATCACAATTATTCAGCCAATCAATATTCTCTTCATAAGAGTAAGGTTTGCTCAATGCACCAATAGAGACTTCGAAGAGACATTGCCTCTTCAAGTGTGTGCTCATCCTAGGATTTCAATCAACATAGTTGAAAGGAGATAGTAGAGGATATTATTCATCCATATTGAAGTTGTCGATATTATATAGGAGAAAATCTTTGCAACATGCAAAACAAAACTAGGAGAAAATCTTGTAAGCTAGACAATCTCTTCTCCAGAGAGGGATAGAAGACTAGATGCACTCTACTGGAGAGAACAGGTAGCTCCTCAACTCTGTAGAACTTGATAAACATTTTGTTATGATAGCATGTAGAGATAATAGATTTAATTCTATGAGAAAATATGTTAATAAGAATCACATGAAATAGATCTTTCTACTAAGAATTCTCACAAGCATACACAGGAAAAATAGAGAGAATAAAAGAGACTGAATCACATGAATGAAGAGATGACTATTGGAGTGTATCCTTCCATTGAATAATGATGAATCATAGTGTACATAAATAATACATCCCTCATAGGAAAATCGAGTTGTATGGAGACAACTCATAAATCTCAAAAAGGCTGAATTACCAAAATATTATAAACCCCCATAGCTGGCTAAAGCACTTCCCAAATCAGTCAAGGATTTCATGAATTAGAAAAAGAATTAGTGAGTTTTCAAGAGTTATGGAAAAACATTCTAGCACTAGAAATGGAGATAAAGTCATGAACGATGGGTTGGCAACAAAAGATACCAGTTCCCTAGTTAACTAGCTTTACCTTATCCATAGAAAAGCATAATAAAGAATAATAAAGCATAATCTGTAGTAAAGCATAGTTACTAATTCTAGGAGTCAATAAAGTGGTCAAGATCAACCCTAAATCAGAAATAAATATTTCATGGGGTATAGATGGCATGTGTTGACTTTAAGGTGCAAGTTGATTCTATCTAATTAATCTAGTGGGTAGATAATTAATCAAATAATAATTAATTATTTAATCCTAAGTATTGAGTGGGTTTAATATATTCTAACACAAGCCAATGAGGACAATCTTCAACAAGATGTAACAATTCTTTACATTCAAGTGATTTGATAAATCTAGCGAAAGGTTTACATTTATGTCTTGTTTTTTTCTAGATCTAAACCATTTAGACTAGGGAACCAATATCTATCTGTGTTGATTGAGTTATTTCATTAGAAAAATTGGTGAATCCGATGGGTATCAAATGAATATATCTATTGTTGTTTAATAGTTCTTCTTTTGTTCATAGGTCTCCTTTTCCTCCCCATTTTTGAGTTTCATATGGCCTTAGTTTCAACTACTATATTACATCTGGTTAATTGATTTATTTGTCTAAATTATATTGTGCAATTTCAAACCTTAGAGTCTGTTTATTATAATGAACTTTCTATTTTTCAATAATTTTGTTTTCCTCCACACTTTAACTTCATATAGAATGCCTCACTATCAGTTTGATGCTCTTGACCTTTTTACAGAGCGCATCACGAACGCACCTTTCCTTTACATAAATTGCATCTCCCTCTTTCTGATGCTTTGGTGCATACTTGTAGCATGCATCAACCTACTGAAATTTAGTTTGATTTCATCCCAGATCTATTACTTCCTTGTATATTGGTCTGCTACTAACATTTCATAGTGATTTATGCTTCCAGAACCGTTTCTTGGTATTTTTTTTACCTTATCAATTGTTTGATTTGTTGTGGAGTTTGTAGTTTCAAATCGTTTAATGATTGAACTTTTCTAGCCATTAGACATTTCTATCATTGAATTTGATTTTAAATTTGTTTCAAACTAGAAGATATGAAAGCTTTTGAAGATCCATTTAATTTCGTGTTTTCTTGTCTTGAGTAGATTAGTTGTTTTTTCCTTTTGAAGGATTTTTTTATCATATTTGAATCCAAAACTAGTGCACGTTTTTAAAGTTGTTTTTGGCATCTTTATTCATTGAAAGAAAAAAAAGGATCATTTTTTTAGATGGTTCATTACACAGAAATATGCTTAACTCATATATATTGGAGAATCATCGAAAGGAATTAATTACATTTTTAATCTATTTTCATGGTTTTTTGCCAAGTCTACACTCCATCAATCCACTTAAATGTAATAAAAGGAATTTAGCGATCCTTAATTTAAAAATTTTAGCAAGATTGTGATTTAGGTTAGAGGTGTGCTTTGGCATATTAAAGAGTAGGTGTTATACCTCAAAACAACACTTCTCCATCTGAGTGATAATACTAAGTGTTTCATCACACAAAAGGACAAAGTGGATTAAAGATCCCCATGTCTATAAGGGGATTTGGTATTAATTATATGATGCTTAATCCAATGCTAACACATTTTTGTTTTGAGTTTAGGGCATACATATGGCTTTCATTCTGACAACTTACATGTTACATGCTATTTATCCATAAACAATTCATGTTTTTATCTTAAAAATTTGCACACACTAGTTTCCTCAAGGAAACCCACATGTCATACGCAAGTTTCTATTGTTAAACTCATGTGTCCCTTAAAAACTTGTTAAAAATAAAAAAGTAGATTAATTATGATCTGGTTGGGATCGATTTGGAAACCACACAACCTTCCCTAACTACCGTAAGGCTCATAACCTCTCCTCTAAATTAACCATAAACATATGAGAAGGGATAGAGGAAAAGGGGGGGGGGGCATCCTAGAGATAGAGTTATGTTGGAGGTCTTTTCCTTTGAGAAGAAAAGAAATAGGGACAATAAACATGTTTCAAGAAGATCTTATCAGCCTATGGTGAATGTATTTGTTCCAAACTTTAATGAATAAAGCGATATATTTCCTTCCAAATATTTGATCTGCATTCTTCCATTATCAATGATTTATGATCATGATTGTGATTTTTCATTAATTTTCATTCTTACTATATGCTCATGTCACTTACTTGTAATATTTGAAGGTGTGTTATAGATAAAATATCCTATGGCTCAGGGTGGACCATAATAGAAAGGATGAAACAAGAAATAAACCCATTTCCAAGCATACTAAATATAAAAATGAAACTAACACTAAGGGACAAGATGTGTACTTTATTCCAGAAATTTGAAGTAGATCCCCATTGACCTTTCAATCAAACTTGTACCTACTAATTTCCCTCAACAACAACAAGATATACAAGCATGAAATATGTAACGAATTATAATCTAATCTAGGATGTTAGATTCCAATTCATAAACAAAGTAATTACATCCATGGATAAGAATATTCATAATTACACATTCAATGGAAGATAAATTAATATTTATATTAATATGAACAAAGATACAAATGACAACCTCTGTCGTCACCTCGTCGGAAGAAAGAAACTGAGTCCCTCCACCTTGGCCTCCACCACTTTAATCATCCATACAAAGGCAATCTCACAAATACAAAAACAAGCCCAAGAAATGGAACTAATGGTTGCTTCAAGGACAAAGGGATGCAAAATCAAGTATATAAGAATGGGGCACAATTATACTAAGTATATTTTCTCTCCAAAAATGATCCTCCTTCAATTCTTCATAGTAGCTCAATGGGAATATGGAAGGACAAGGATCAATTGATTCATTACTTGATGGGGAAAACTCCCCAAAAAACAAATGTCAGCATGAATATCGATGTACGTGGATGATAGTGGTGCAAGCTATCTATACGCAGTTTGCATACTTGTGACCTGCATATACATATAATAATTTATTTTTTAAAGGTTCCATTAGATCCTCAAGGTAATAGTGAGAAAATCAGGTGAAAATATTCTGCATAGGGACAAGGATAGACCATCAAAGCATGATGTAACAGATGTGGGAAATAAAACTATAACAAATTCACCCTAATGTGTGAGTTCATATGGATACACAATGGCCAAAATATATTATAATAGTCCCATGATTAGAGTAATGAAGACCTAGGTGGAAAAATATAGCCACACATCAATATAGTACAATGATAGATCTCTACACATGACTGCATATATGAAGTTTACGTAGAATTCCCATATACAAATGGCCATGAATAAGCATAATACACATGTCATGTGTAGTCATTGCCATGTACAATATACAATGAAGTAAGGTCCCCATACTAAATGAAGATATAAAATGGTACACTAGAATATGGTCATGAGCTCAGTAATATCTCATTGATATTGGCATGATCAAAGAGGTAGCATATATGGAATGCCACAAATATCAAAGGTCTCAGCATTCTCATTGATATTGGCCTGATCAAGGAGGTATCATATATGGAATGCCACTAGTAGATGTCTCATCACATGAGTCAAGGTGTCACAGTTGAACATGATGGACCATCATCTGATTACCATTCATTGATTTATATTGTTAACAGATGTGATATATCCCACTTATAATGATAATGGGAATCAAGGTACATAGTGTAAACAAACAAGTGTGAATATATGTGTTGAGTTCAAACACTTGAGAGGATCCATTGATTAAGAGACATTGACGTATTTCCAAATCTGTCGATCATGAGAGAAAATTCCACCAATGACTGAAAGTCTCAAGGAACTCAATGGAATCTATATCCCTATTCTAGAATAAATGTTTTGAAGTAGATGGAATGGAATATACTAGAATGAGGGAACTAAGGCATCATCCATTAACCAATGCAAGGTACATAATGACGCTGGATAATTTGGAATAAATCGGATGAACAAGATCTGCACGAACCAGTAAAAAATGTATCTGGAATGGCCAATGTGTACAAACATGATAACTAAGGAATGGTTGATGTTAAAAATCCATCGAACAAGAGCATAAGGAAAATGAAGACTCAAAGGCAACATAGACTCAAAATGCATACTGGGAAAACTATGTGACACATGCTGTGTCAATAGATGCTCCATAACTTGAAGCATGACAAGTCAATGGAGAAAATTGATAATAATGAGTACAAATCCGAGGGTCATACTAGTAACAAAACCAATGGATCAATGGACCGTGCTCTATTCGAAGGAGACACGTCACAAAAACTACCAATATAAAATAATATCGTTTGTCGTATGTATTTTTATGTTTCATATTTTTTTTTGGTATTTTTCATATTTGAAAGCTTCAAAAATAATAAAATTTCTTATAGTACACTAAGGAGGAAAAGAGTGTCTTGGAAAATAAAACTAGTTCCAAGTAGTGGCACATACCTATGCTCACTGCAAGGAAGGATATGCAGGATAAGGACACTCAGAGGGATGTTTCCTCTAGGAAAGGGATAATCAAGCCGTAAAATATATATGGTAGGATCTTGTTGTCTAGGATTGAGGAAAGCTAGGGCTATATGGCTTATATATTTAAGCAATGCGCCAACATACATATCAATCCGACAAGCGAACATATTCAAATGCAGTTACTGACTTGATACAAACACGAGTCCTGATAGGATATGGCTAGGATAAACTTCAAGAAAGTGTATGAAGTTCTTTACTCTAAGGAATGAAGGGACTACAAGGGACTTCTGGACCCAAGGGAGGACGCTCAACATGGGAAAAAAATGACAAAGTGAGATTAAACTTGGGTACCCATGATAAGGAAAGGTCTACCACTTACAGAATGCCACTTCTCGTACCCCTATGAAGGTTCAGTGACATCACAAACTGGGTTTATACCTATGGTTAAGGGGACATGGTCATACGATAATGCAGAATGCATATGAAAAAATGATCCTATCCTATATGCTAGATTTGTATTATACCTACCATAGGCATGAATGAGTCAAAGTCTCCACAAAAGTGCACTACAAGGGGTTCCTACAAAACATTATTAGGACAAACAACTAGAAAATAGTTAATAAGAAGTCCAAACTATAGTCTAACTAGGTAAAAAAAAATTGTTTTTTATAAATAGTAAAAAATCACATTTTTACCATACCATTTGGATTTTTACCCAAAATTGTGCATTTGGAGCAAGTTGGACTTCAAAACTTCAAACGATGATTCCATAGCTATAGGCCATGAAATATAGAGCCGTTAGGACCATGTAATTCACAATCACATTCCTCATCCATTCAAAGTATTAACTTTAAGTTTTGGTGGTATATTTTCAGACATGGGGAACCCAAAGATGAGGATCCCAGCCAACGTAGGTAATAGTTAATTGGGTGATGTATAGGGATTGATGTATGTGATAAAATAAAATAATTCCCATATACATATGATAGTTTTATAAGAAACATATGCGTAGAGGACCGGTATGTCCAATTTCATGGTGAAATCTCACAAAATTTTGATTTTTCTTGGTAGGATTGCTTTGGAATGGAGAGAACATGATCATGAAGATTTGGATAGGGTATTTAATCATGATGTAAATGATTAAGAATCCTTAATAAGATTTGTTTTGTATAAATTTTGGAAACTTGGGGGTTTGAGGGCCCAACAAAGACTCCTCTAGATGTTTGTGGGTTACTCAGATCCAAACACATAGGCCTTTATATTGGATCATATGTTATTGATACTGTAATTAGAATACATATAATTCTTCATAGGACTATCCTGTCGAGGCAAGGTAGTGAACCTATGATCTCATGGAGTGGGTGGAGGACTCACTATTGAGGAGTACATAGATGTGTATTTCCTTCCTAACACAAGAAAGATCAAAAGTCAAGTTCTGGTAAAAACTATCCCAATTCTTAATCTAAAGGTGATAGTATTGGTATTGGAAAGAATAGAAGGTTTAGCATCACTTCATCAATATTCATTACCTCTCATGTTTTAATCGGTAGAGTGCATGAGAATGATGGTATATGAATGGATCACAACACTATTGAGCAACATGAAATAATAACTTATAGAATGCAAGTTGTGTAGGACAAATAATTTTGGGTACTCCAACATCCTAAGGACATTCTTCTTTAAGATGGAACTGACTCTCAGCCATAGAGTTGAGGTCCCTTCTCATATTCTACGTGATCCATCCCGGACCCAGTGGGAGGAGGTGATGCAGAGGCAAGAAACCTACTCCTTTATCGCCTGACTTCTTCCACTGGTGACAATGAAAGGTCATAGCCATAGATAATTATTCCTATGCAGGGATCGACTCCCATGGATATCTTGACATAGCCCTACAACCACATTCTTCATACGACCATATAGATAATATCCCACTTGTATGATTTTTTGAATTATTATTTTTTGTATTTTTAATGTATTTGGAAATTAAAAACATATTTTTGGTGGTGACAAGTACTGAAATTATGTATGGGTGAGTAGATGTGGGTCCACCATGACCGAATGGCTTCCATCGACATCGATGGAGGGGATGAGGTGATGAGATGATCAACGTTGATGCCAAGTAGATGATACAAAATATACATGGAAAATTTCCTGACTGACAGAGAGGATACCCATGGCGCAACTCGAGGACTTTCTTGAGTCTATGCAGAGACATGTAGTAGGGGTACCTTATTTATGGGTCAGGCTGTTTAGGTGGATTTCCAATGCAATCATATGTTATCATGATCATCACCCAGGCCCACAGGAATAGATGCCTATGTAGAAATTTTGTATTCGCCATGTGTATGTTGGTTTTTTAAAGCCCCATTTTTGTAATTATGACATCTTGTACTATGACACCATTTTGCACTTTATTCAAAAAATAAAAAATTATAGCAATTGGTTTGATAGATTTACAAATGTTTTTGAATGTGCATGTTTTCTAATGCTCATGCTTATTTATTGATGTGACAAGTGCTAATCTAATACATAATTTGCATATGAGTCGACAACATGATTATAAAGTCTATGTATAGGAATGTATGTGATGTACTCAAATTTCCACTCTAACAATCCTACCATCAAGAACCTTCGCAATAATGTAAGATCCATGATACACTACATGCCATTTAACTATGACACCACTAACTGGAATTCAATATGATCTTCAAGATCTTGGAAACCATTAGAATTAGAATCACATAATAAATCAATCACGACGCTATACTCATCAACTTTAATCGATGATGGTTAGATACACACACCTCTCAAAGACACCTACTGACCTTCACGTGCATAGATAACCCATGAAGATGAAGCTAGGTTTTGGATGTTGTGACTGGAACCATCATCGAATCCTAGATAGATTGAATATTCCATCAACATCTGCCACCAACAAGGAATCATGTCAAAAAACCATTAACACTACAAGAACAAAAAAAAAACTATACAAGTTGTACAGTAATTAAAAAAATGTTAGGTTTTGTTGAATTTTAAGCATAGTATTTCAAGTTTGAGGGAGTTAATTACCTCGACTTATAAATGGTCAACCAAGATTTAAAAAATCACACCAAATGTTTTCTTCTCTCATACACCCATATATATTGGGATGCATGATGTACTCCCTCCCAAGAGTGCCCAAAGAGGTTACTCAAATAAATCTCAATTTCAATAGAGAGAGTTTTTCGAGGATCCATCAAGACGATATGCAAAATATTCACCATGTTCCTTTTAGAATCTAAGCCATGAGTTTCTAATGGGATCACAGGATGACCAAAATTATTGATTAAGGTTATCATAAAGTCTTCATGCTCTATTTGTTTGAGAATCAAGAGGAAATAAGATCGATGATGCATCTCCTCCCAAGCTTGTTCAGGACCATTCATGGCCTCGAGAGTCACTTCATCTAAAGGAAACATATCCTTGAGGGAATCATGTGAGCATGAAGACACAACCACCCAAGCAGCGAGTGCATGGAGATTCTCATCCTAGTAGGTCTAGAATATTCATCTAAAGTGCTCGAAGAAGGAAGAGTCCATGTGTCATCCAAATACATAGTGATAACTGGGACCAAACTTAAAAGTGATGAATCACTACTAGGAGTAGATCTAATAGCTACGATGGGTGGAGAGGTTGAATGGGTGATGGAAGGCCTAGAAATGGTCAATATAATCCCTAGAAAGGAATAGGAGGTGTACTAAGAGGTGTAAGAGTTTCTCCTAACTTGAAATAAGGACTTGCAACCTGACACTAGAAGAAAGGAAAAGAAACCCCAAAATAGACAATACCTCCCCAGCGGAGTTGCCAATTCTGTTTTAGAGGAAAGTGTTGCTATGGTTGCGTGTTAAGAGGCCACCAACATACTATCATGTAAACAAAGATGTACAATGTTCTCCAAGTAAGCAGAAGAAAATTTCAAAGGTAAGTAGGGTTCATACCTTGTTCTCTGAAGGTTGATCCCATCTTTCTTTCATTCCTCTTGCTTCTCTTTCTCCAAGAGACATAGAAAACAAGTTAAACCTTCCTCAAACCAAATTTACTATATGAAAGGATATTATGTTCAATGAAACATGAAACCCTAATATAATAAGAATCATCAAATCATCACAAACAAATATTCAACATCAATTAAACAAGGATTTGGAAAGGGAACAGAATCAAATCTTTAATGATAATGGAAGAAGTACAAATTTTACCTTCTCCTGATGGTAAGAACCTCATGAAACCTTCATTTGTACCTCTTACTTCTCTTCTCCAAGAATTTTAGCCTCCGATATCTGCAACACATGGATACAACATCTAGGGGAAATTTAGGGGGGATGAAAGTCCCAATTTCACCAGCATAACAATGCAAAGGTCAAGCCCCATTCATTGACCTCTCTCCCTCTCTTATATACTTTTATGAAGAGTTAGGTTCAAATACGGATTAGTTACAACCACAGGATCAATTGCAAAACTATTAAATTGAGCAAATAGATCCGTGTACAAACACACCACTAACAAAATAGATCACACAATTTACTCAGCAGTTGAAGAATGAAACAGTGCAAAAATGGCTTGCAGCTGTGAATGATTTAATTAATCAAAAAGGTAATTCGATAATAATTACAATGATGTACATTGGATTTAATAGCCCTATGCAATTCAAATCCACATGAGGAAATTTGAATTGATTAGACTCTACTTAACTGTAGGTAACTAAGACCTTTTCTAAATCACTATTGGAGGAATCAATAGTTAACTAACCTTGTCTAAACCATAACCGGAGTTCATCAGAGTTCTAAAATAGAACTAAAGTGTTATATTCAGTGTTGACTAAGGCTAACTGACTGTGGTAGGTGAGAAATGCACCCCTCTTGAGTGCAGCCATGTAAACCTAGTGCTAACTGAATGTAGAGGAATACAACTGAATGTAATTGACTCCTAACTTAACTTGACTAGTCATCAACTGAATTGAACTGACCCTGGTTGGTTTTGGCACTCCCAGTGGCTCCTAAATTGTAGGGATTGGTCTAGGGGTCTCCTAAACCGATGCAATCAAGTGCAATTAGTGGTAGCAGGCCACAATTAGTGTTCCCCACACTTTAGTAACTAAAACATGTGCCCTAATTAGGCCAAGTGGACCCAATGGTGCTAGTGACTAAAAATAGACTAGATGGAATCCCAATTTAGACATGTGACCAAATTGGACAAGGGAGGATTAATAATCCTAACACCCCCCCTAAATGCTAACTTGGACAATGTGTGGGCCCTAGTGACTAAGACGATAGGTCACCCATTACATCAAGTAAAATAAAGTAACTGCTTAATACAAGGAGCTAGGGAAAAAACCACATGGGAAAAAATCCCCCCCTCTATCTAAGCAGGTAGAATTAGGTCTCAAGTTTGAAAAAATTGAAAATATGTTGCTGAAATATTCACCTCTATGAGGTAGCAAAGCACCATGCATGGTGTGATGTGCACAGGTATTTTGGGGCCTCACATGTAGACTTCTCCTTCTTCTCCAAAAATGATGATGTAAGGAGGGAGGAATGTAACCTTTGTCTCTTGTTGGATGAAGAGGTGTATGGTCATATCCATTATTTTGAATGTAGTGAGACTAAGCCCTTTCCATATAACATCTTATAGGGAGTCTATTGCATCTCTCTGAAGGAGGTAATATTGCATGGCATAGCGTAAGTGTCTTTCCTTTCTAAGTGTTAGGTGAGTTTCCAGTCATCTTCCTAGCTTCTAGTTTGGATGTAGGGACTCAATCTAGATCTGAGTCACCCTGAATCTCAATCTCATAAATTGATAAAGATGGATCTACAATACTAGTAGAAGCTGTAAAAGAAGTAGATGGAATGATTTTACCTTCCCTTACAAGTGGTTGCTGAGAGTGCATTGGTTCTAAAGGAGCCATGAAATGTGAGAACTCATATGATTTTGAACCATGATTAGTAGCACTATTCACTATGATCCTCCCGGTAGAGATATCTATGATCTCCACTGAGTCAAGACCAAATATCACTCGCTTTTGAGATCCATTGTTACAGAGAGAAATTCCTATGGCTTGGGGTACCACAACAGACAGCTTGACTCCAGAAATCAATCATTTTCAATATTCAAGAGAAATGAAAAATCTAACACTAAAGGATCAACACTCCTACCTTATTCTAGATGGTTGAAGTAGATCCCCATTGAGCTTTCCAACTCCAGCTTGAATTGATAAATTACTTCCTCAACAATCAGTAAACAAGACAAGCATCCTATATATATTGGTGTTAGATCTACTCTAGCATATATAATCAACATCGTATAAGCATTTGAAATAATCCATGGATAAAATATGCATTCAAACATACATTATTGGATAAGAAAAGATATTTTTATTAATATAAAATCAGAGATTACAATGAATACAACCTCTATCGGCACATCTGCGAAACGGAGAAACTAAATCCCCCACTTGGTCCTCCACCACCTCAATCCTCCATCTCTAGATAGCAAGCTCACAAGCAAAAGGAAAAATTGGGAAGAACACCAAAGTGCTCCAAGGGACAAAGGGATGCAGAATCAAGCATAAGTTCTAGAAACAATGGACTATAGTTCCTTTGCTCTCAATTCTCACATTCTCTTAATTGTATCCAAAGGGTTCCTTATATATCTCTTCAATGGGGCAATGAAGGGTCGAATCCGAGATATCTCAAGGCATATGGAAGTCCAGGAGACAAGTGAGTCGGATCCATGTCAAGGGAAACTCCAAAAGAATTTGGCCTTTTGCACACATCCTGATGTAAGCAGTTTTAGGGATCAAACCCGTATATATACGTGAGAAAGGGTTTAAAAGTCACGTATAGAAATTTAAGCATGTTTTTAGGAATGATATTGGAAACATCAAAGGTATAAAAAATTGCTATGGGGTCCAAACAGTCTATAGAGGGATAGGGGAATTCTATACAAGTGTGATTCACCAAGTGTGGCAAAATCAGCTATAACAGATGCGCCCTAATGTGTGATGTCAGAGGGGTCATACGATGGCCAAAATACATTATAAGTCCATCCCAGAAGTGGAGTGATGAAGAACCAAGTGGAAGACCAGCCACCCAATCAGCATAGTACAATGATACAAATCTGCATATAACTACAAATACATATAGCAGTCATGGATACAAAAGAGTACAATGGCCTGAATAGGAATGATACAAAATATGACATGTGTGGTCATCGCCACGTACAATATACATAGATCAGAATCTCCATGATGAAGATATACAAAGGATCATGATATCCATGAAAGATGAAGATATATAACAGATCAAGATCTCCATACTAGCTAGAAATGTTTGACATATACTGGAATCAAGTCACGAGAGCTAAAATCTCATGAACACTGGCATGATCAAGGAGGTAGCATATATGAGATGCCACCAATATGGAAGGTCTTCTAAACAAACCACTACGAGTACAAGTCCTACTATGTGAATAGAGGTGTGGAGGTCAAACATAGTGGTCCATCGTCTAATTACCAGTCATTGATGTATACCGTTAACAGACTCTAGATAACCCACCGATAATGAAAATGGGAATCAAGGTACTAGAGTGCAAAATAAAAAGTGTGAATAAATGTGTTGAGGTTGAAGACTTGAGAGAATCCATCGATCAAGGGACATTGATGTATCCCCAAATAACTATCGATGGCAAGAGAACTTGCCACTGATGACTGCAAGTCTCAAGGCAATAAAAAATGACTCTAGATTCCAATCCCAGAATAAATGATCTGAAGTCAATTGGATGAAATCCACTGGAAGGAGGGAATTAAGGCATTCCCCATAATCCAACATGAGGTACTCAGCAAAGCTGTATAATGTGGAAGGTCACGATCATAAGGTGCACAAGCCAGTAACTACACCGGGAATGGCCGACATGCAAAGTCAAGATAACTTAGGAATGGCCGACTCAGGTTTCAACTTCCTTCGAACACGAGCACAAGGACGAATGGTGACTGAATGTAGGTATCATGGATTCGATATACAAAACTGGGACATCTCTACGACATAGGAGGCATCGACAGAGGCTCCATAGGGACTGGAAGCTTAACTAGTCTGTGGAGATAAACTTAGATACACGAGTACAGCTCCTAATGTCAAACTATAAACCCAACCAACGGATGTGATATACAGTGCTCTGTTTGAAAGCAACACAAATCAAAAGCTGCCAAAGATAACATCTTTCCTTGTCCATCTTTTTAGTTTTTTAACATTTTTTTGTACTTTTTCAAAGATTTAAAAAATCTTGAAAAAGAATAAAACTACTTTATAGTTATAGGTTAGGAGGAGACGAGTGTCATATGGGAAAACAAACTAGTTCCAAGTAGTGGAACATACCTATGCTCAATGCAAGGATACATGTGTAGGATAGTGACACTCGAGGGAAAGTCCCATCCTGGTAAAATAGGGAATCAAGATGCAAAGGATATAAAATATGGCTCTACATGGCTAGACATCAGACAAGCTCGGGATATATGGCTGAAACTTCAATGTTAGGGAAGTCGGCGTAAGGCTCGAAAATGCAGGCAAAGCTCATGATAATGCAATTACAACTTGACATAAGTGAGTGCTGAGGGAAATCCGCCAACAAAAGATCAAGAGGAGTATGAGGATCTTGCGAAATGTCATGGCAATAATATACAATGGACTCCCACACCCTAAGGGACAAAATGTTAGCATGGGCACCAAATGAAAATAAGGCGCTAACTAGGGTACCCATGTAAGGTCAAGCTCTACCATTCACATCATGCCACTTCTAAAATAGCAAGAAGGTTATGTGACATAATAGAATGGGTTCGTACCTAAGGCTATGATGAAATGGTCATAAGGTTGTGCAAAATGCAAATGGGGGTGAACCTAACCTATATTCCAGTTTAAACATCATACCTGTAATGGACACGAACGGGTCAAAGTAATGGTCAAAACAGTGCTCAAAATGGTCTCCTACATCATAAATTAGTCCAACAACGGTCCAAAAGGATTAGAAATGGTCCAAACTATAGAAAAAGGGGGTAAAAATTTTCAAAAATTTGAAAATTTCTATAAATAGTAAAAAATTCAAAACATTATATAACATTTGAAATTTTGACCCAATTGAGCTCAGAACTTCAAGAGATCCAGCGGATGGAATCCACTACCGTTTTTTCCAGGTACTTACCCATGCCCTACCCTTTCATTTTCATGCAAATTTTATCAATTTCCATGGTGCATTTAGGACTCTGCGCCTCGACCCACATGGAAATCAAGAATTTTTCTGCATATAGGGCTAGATATACACAAAAAAAGACCTAAAAGTCGTGTACATATGGAGCTCTTTAGCAAACAGTCGCGTATGTGGCTGCGTTCAATGTTTTTCAAGTGTTCTAATGGATCAAACTTAAATTTTATGTGCAGGATGGTCCTAGAATGGAGAGAACATGAGCACAGTGATGTAGAAGGGGTAGTAAGGGCATATCTAATGGCGCAACAAGATTTGCAGTCATGCGAGCTCTACAAGTTTTGGTGTCTTGGTGTCATACGGGCCAAACCAAGATTACTGTAGATGCTACTAGACTACTGGGATCTAGACTCAAAGTCATTCCAGATAGATGGGATGTCTCTCACCATAGAGGTGGATGACATATACTTTATTACTAAACTTTCCCGATGGGGGGAAGTGGTGAACCTACGCTCTCGGAGGCCCAAAGGTGGCCTAACTATAGATGAGTACATAGAAGTGTACTATTATCCAGACACGGAGAAGCTGGGGAGTCAGATGCCAACTAACTCCATACAGGTGCTAGTCCTAAAGGCCATTTTACTGACACTGGGAAGGATAGTGGGGCTAGCCTCACTCTACCAGGACTTGCGACCATTAATGTTCTATGCCGTGGAGTGCATGAGGCCCACAGTTTATGAATGGAGTACGACATTGTCGAGAAACATGAAACAATAGCTCAACAACTACAAGATGGGAAGGGTGCGAAACTTTGGTTTTAGCAACATACTGAGCATGTTTTTCTTCAAGCGTGTTCTGGGATTGAGCCCTAGAGTTCATGTTCCTCTACACGAGGTACGAGATCTGGCCCAACGGTGTTGGGCATATGCTATGCTCAGACTCGGTGGAGGTAGGGTGTCCAACCCCTATCCAACTAATTTATTTCCATGGTGGGAACGATAGATAGTTTCCATCGATTATTACCCCTATGCAGGGATAGATTTTTGGGGAGACCCTGACATACTGCTACCACCAGGATCGACATACGGTGACATTGGTAACAAACCTTGACCCTCTTTTAAATTTTTTGAGTTATTTTTTTTTTTTGTGTTTTCTGATTATGTGTAATCAAAAGACATGTTTTTGGGTGACAATACATAGTGACATCCTATCATATGCATGCAAATGTAGGACCACGGTGGCTTGAAGGATTCCCTTGTCATAGACGGAGGGGATGAAATTACGGGTGTGGATCCATAGTGAATGCTCCAAAGCATTCATACCAACTTCATGAGGCTGACACATTGAGTACCCATGGTGCAAGTCGAGGACTTGCCTCAGGCCATGCAGTGCAAGGTGGTGGGTGTACCATGAGCATGGGTGCAGTTATTTCAATGGCTAGCTAGATCCGTGGTGACATTCCACGATGAAAACCCCCCTCCTCCTCCACAGGCTTATATACTTGGGAGTGATACATTTTATACTATCATGTATTTATATTTTGGTGGCTCGAGAGCCCCATTTTTGTATTATGACACTATGTATTACCACATTTTGGATGTTTATAAAAATTTTTATGATGATTGATTTATTTATTTACATTCGTAAAAATTTATGTTGGTGATGAGCTTATTGTGTATGAAACAAATGCCAATCTAACACATAGTTAGCATATGAGTCAGCAACTTGATTATTAATTCTTGGAACATGTATGTATGTTATAATGTCAAATTGTTGTTCTAACAATCTCACACGTAAGAATCTTCTTCATAATGTTGGATTCCTAACATGGTACAAACGATTAAGCCGTGACACTACTAACTATGAATCAAGACGTACCTCAAGAGAGAGAACACCATGTGAAATGGCATTCCGTAGAAGCTCAATAATGACACTATATTTAGCAACATTGTTTGAAGAGGGCCATAAACATATGCCTCCTGAAGACAATACCTAACCCGTAGGCGTATAAATCACCCAAGCAGCAGAGGCTAAGTGTTGAATGTGATGGCTCGCACCATCCGTGAATCCTATGAAGGTGGAAGATTACATTGACATCTGCCAAAAGAAACGAAAACTAATCAGAAACCCGATCACCATAAGAAAAGACCTATCTATGCAAAACTGTACAATAATATACAATAGTCAACCTTGGCTGAAAATCATGCATAGTACTTTTTAAGATAGAGACTATTTTTAAGCTCCACCAAGACCACTCCCTCATAATCCACTAACTCATAAGCACCCTTCTCTAACTCATGTTTAACGATGTAAGGACCACACCACATGGGGTTAAACTTTCCTGCCCCTAAGGGTTCTTTCGGTTGATCCCACAAAAGGACCAAATGTCCCTCGCTAAACCACCTTGGACAGACAGACTTATCATACTAGACCTTAACGCGATGCTTATTCACTTCTAGAGCCACCAAGGAATCTCAGCACTGCTCATCAAGTTCCTCTAAGTGGACCAAACGCTCCTCCAATGGGGAAGTGTCTGGTAAGAGCTCTATGGCTAGCTTCAAAGAAGGAATCTCGCACTCAATCAACAATACCGACTCCACTCCATGTACAAGATGATATGGAGAAAAACCCATGGTAGTCTTCATAGTAGTTCTATAAGCCCGCAAAGTAGGATATAACATAACGTGCCAATTCATCTTGCTTTGTGCGATGGTTCATTGGAGAATGGATTTGAGTGATTTTTTCACTGCTTCAACCTATCCCTTTGCTTGAGGGTATTAAGAGGAGGAATTCTCTTGCTTGTACCCTAACTTTGAGGACAACTCTTCCATCATACGATTCTGAAAGTATGTGCCATGGTCAGTGACAAGATCCTTTGGAATACTGAACTGAGTAATAATCTGGTTGAATACGAAGTATGTGGCTGTCTCACCATCAAATTTAACTGTAGGCATAGCCTCAGCCCATTTTTTGAAGTAGTGAATAGCCACTATGATATCATGATGCCCCCCAGCCGAAGCTGGGTAGAAATCCATGAAATCAAGCCCCCACTTAGTGAAGGGACCGGCGGTGATGATTGGATGTAATGGGGAAGGTCGCGAGCGCATATTCTATGCAAACACCTGGAAAGGGTGGCACTTCTTGACCGCATCTACATAATGTTTAAATATCGACGGCTAGAAATAGCCCTCTCTTAAGATTTTTTGGGCTGTAGAAATCCCAAATAAATGACCACCACGCGCCCCTCCATGGAAATCATTCAGTACAAGCTCATCCTCCTCATGAGTTAAACAAGGAAGTAAAATGGAATCTACCCCATGGAGGTACAAGGTGTTATCCACTATGAGTCAATTCTTAGATACATGATGTAATCGTCGTCGTTCATCCTGTGAGAGGTGATTAGGGACCTTCAATGTTTGTAAATATATGATGATGTCTCCATACCATGGATCCAAATTTGAGATTAAGAAGATGTGCTCATCGACAAATGTATCTTCACAAACCATCTCCTCCTCCTCACTTGGGAAATCTGATATGAGATCCACAAAAATTAACGATTTCTTTGATTTTGCTGAAATAAACTCGAGATCAAATTCTTGCAAGATGAAAATCCATTTATTATACTTCCCCCCAATCATCCTTCGAGTAAGGATGAATTCAAACGGATTGACATGGGCTACAACCAAGGTTTGGTGAAGGAGAATATAATGTCTCAACCATTGAACCGCATGTATGGTAGCTAGGGAAATCTTCTCAACATGGGAATAAAAGACTTCCGCATCAATAAGGTTCTGGCTCAGGTAGTATATGACATGCTCTTGGAGATCCTCATCCTTTTGAACAAAAACCATACCAATCATCTCCATGGATGTGGCCACATAAAGTAGAAATTCACGACTATAGTCGGGTGGATTAATCAATGGGGCGATGCTAAGGCTTGTTTAAGTGCATCAAAGGACTCCTGGGCTTGCTCATCCCAACAAAAGGTGGTGTCCTTTTTCAAAATACACATAAATCCTCTAGTCAAATTGGCAAATTTGACAACGAATCTCCGTAAGAAGTTTGCCATGCCTTGCAAAAATTGAAGATGTCTAATGTTTTTCAGGGGAGACAACTAAAGTATTGCCTCTACCTTCAAAGGTTTGACTCTTATACCCTCCTTGGAGACAATGAACCCTAATAAGTGACCAGAATTCATGCAAAAGATGCACTTCTGAGGATTCAACCTGACCAAATAATGGCAGCACCTTTCGAACACTAATCTCAAATGATAGGAATGACGCATTCTCATACGAGAATGAGCAGCAAGGTCATCGAAAAATACTTCAATAATTGATTTGAGATCATGGAAGGTCAAGGTCATAGCATGCTAAAAAGTGGCTCCGGTGTTCTTAAGGCCAAAAGGCATATTTTGATATGCAAAGGTTCCCCAAGGACAAATAAAGACAGTCTTATGTTGGTCCTCAGGTTTAATTTGTATCTGATTGTATCCAGAAAAGCTGTCCATAAAGGAAAAAACCTTGCTACCTATACACTCATCCAAAATTTGATCAAGAAATGGTGTGGGAAAATTGTCTTTAGGATAGGAACAATTCAAGTCATGAAAATCAGTGCATATACGGATCAATCCCTGCTTCTTATCCACTAGAACAGGATTTGAAACCCACTCCATCAAGGGAACGGGATAACCGGCTTTCAACAGTTTTTCTATCTCTGCCTTAATCACGGGTGCTTTCCTAGGATTCACTGCACACAAGCGTTGTCAAACAGGCTTATCATTGGGATAATTTGTAATCTCATGTTCAACAATGTGAGGGTTAATACCTGGAATTTCATCTTAAGACCAAGAAAAGATATCACAAAATTCTTTAAAAAGATCAGTGTACTACTGAATCTCAGCATGGAAACATTCTACCCCGATATTTCCATTCTACCCCGATATAGACATTCTCAATCCTACCAAGATCACGAGAGATATTAATAGGAATGGTAGGAGATATATTTTCCATGTTTCCATCTGCCATCCAACCAGGAGAGCTTAATGGAACCGTGGGACTACTAATTCTCTCACTAAGAACCTCCCTAAAGTCCTCACGCTCCAAGTGGTTAAGCTTGGGAAGAAAATAAGATCTATGATGCAATTCTTCCCAAGGTAGCTGAACCCTTGACATGGCCTCAATAATCACTTCGTTTGAAGGAAAAACACTATCAAGGAAATTATGCACATGAGAATATTGAACTGCCCATGAGGGCAGCACATACGGGTCCTCCTCCGTCCGTGAAGAGGAAGGACTAGGCTCTACAACACTCCCAATATTAGCTTGATAAGCTACCATAGTTGCAGGAAATGACACGTCTGTCACGATGGGCTCACTCGAAGTATTCGGTGTAGGAAGAATCCAAGGATCTTCCATATGGTTCGTGCAAAAAGAAACTGATCTCACAGATGTTGAAGCCTCACCCGAACTAGACCCTATCATAAGGACAGGTGCAGGACAACTAAATCCATTACAGGAAATTTCAACTCAAAATGGGCCTCCTAAAATGAACTAATAAAATAATAGTTAAAATAATAAAATAATATTTATTAATTTTGGAGGAAGAAAAGAAAAAAACTACTTTTTTATTTGTATTTTTGACATATCTCCCTGTGTTTTTACTCAAATTTCGATCGAGAGAGCTCGTTGGATGCATAATTAAATTCCGCATCCAACAAATACCCACTCGGCATACTTTTGATAGACCTCGCTACCCCAAAAACAAGAAATACCTGAAAAAATGGAATGATGACATCATCATTCCATTTTTTCAGGTATTTCTTGTTTTTGGGGTAGAGGGGTCCGTCAAAAGTATGCCGAGTGGGTACTCGTTGGATGCGGAATTTAATTCCGCATCCAACGAGCTCTCCCGATCGAAATTTGAGTAAAAACACAGGGAGATATGTCAAAAATACAAACAAAAAAAGTAGTTTTTTTTATGATACCTATCCCCAAATTTATATTAAAAAAGTGTTTAAGACCTATACGGTATTTCAAATTTAAAGCAATTTCATTGGCTAACACATGATGACATGGAATTTGAATAAAAGTTAAAAGGCCCATTTTGAGTTGAAATTTCCTCTAATGTTCCCATAAGGGATGGATACATGCCCACACCCACACTTCCAGTTTCCAGATGAGAGTGCTCTACAATCAGGATCGAAGCTCCTGAAGATGCGGTAATTGACGGATTCTTGAATGACATTTGATCAATCGTAACTATCTTCCAATTAAATGGAAAGAATACAATGTGAAATAGAGAAGAAGCTATGGCTTGCATGCTGTACATCCAATTCCTACCCAGCAAGAGATTATAGTCAAGGGGCGCATCAACCACCTCGACCTCTTTCGCAACGGTCTTCCCTCCCAAATGGACCTTAAGGGAAGGAAGGATCCCGTGCGGCGTAAATGATCTTCCATAAAAAATAGTCAACATGGTACTAGATTTAGACAACTCGAGGGAACCTAAACCCTTCCAACATGATAAAGACATCACAGAAGCAACATCGCCTTCATCAATCACAGTGCGCTTGACGTCCATGCTAAGACATTGTACATGAATCAAAAGAGACACATAATAAGGCAAGCGAGGCTGTAGTCCCACGGTTTCAAATTTAATCATGGAGGAAGAATTATCATCATTCAAACCAAGGGTAGAAAGCAAAGCCTTCCTTTGCAAAGGACAAATTTGAAGTACTTCTAGTGCAGACATTGCACAAAGAGTGTGGCCCAAATCCTCGACAACAGAATAGTTCCGGGAAGCTCGGGCATTAGGATTGTACCCCGAATGATTAAGGATTCCCTTAGCAATGCAAGGTGCAGATTCAGGTTTATCCATAGGTTTTTCAATATGCAAAGGTGTCCCTGGTGGATCAGGTTCCTTTCCTTGGTCAGGTTGTGACGAACCATAGTCCTTAGCATGGGTCACAACCTTCGTAGCATGCACGATGTTGATGCAACCATGACCACTAGCCTCTGGTGGATCTTTATCACCACTAGACTGATCATGGGTCCTTGAGTTCATGTTTTGATTATGAGGTAAAGGGTTGGTCAGCACAGCTGGCCCCTGCACTAAGAATCTCGAGGCTTCATTGATACGAGGGCACAAGTAAGTGAGGTGATCCTCCTTACATAACTTGTAAGGAAATTTAACTTTACGTTTAGATTGCGTGTCCCTCCCAGCATTTCGAGCATTCTTGTCATTAGTATTAGCATTTTCATTCCTATTCCCACCCTTATGATTGTTCTTACCCTTCTTTCTATTCCTTCCGGGTTGCTGGTTACCCTTCTGGTCTGACAATTGCAATGAAAGCACACTCGTCGTTTGGGTGGGTTCAGAAGAAGTCGTGGCTTGTCTCGAAGCAAATTGGTTTATCGACATTTTACTGACCTGTTGCACAACTGAATCCGCAGGCTTAGCACTTGCACAACCAACAATGCCATTGACATGTGGTATAGGTTTAACTTTGGGGTTGAAACTAGAATGCGGAGCATTGGGAATGATCTCATATAACAAACCGGATTGGGCATAAATCAAGTCCAATTCCTGTGCCCTAAAAATGTCCTGTTCCTCATTTTGAACTTCGGATGTAGAAACATCCTTCGCTATATAAGGCGATAACAACTCAAGGAACCATTCAAGTAGAAACTCCAGTGGTATGAAGGCTTTAATCAACCTCTTCCGTCTACGCCACTCTTAGATATGGTCCAAGATATGCATGTCTTTATCCTATCGAAATGTCAACAAGAGTTCCGTACCAATGTCGTAACGCATTGGTAGCTGGAAGTGGTTGAGAAAATTCATTGCTAGGTCATCGAACAAAGTGAATGCCCCCCTAGGTAACTCTATATACCATTTTGCGGTAAGCTTTGTAAGGGTGTGTTGAAAGAGCCTTAAATGGATTGAATCTTCATGTAAGGAATTGGAAGAGAACCATAGGTGAAACGTAGTAACATGTTTGCTCGGATCCTCTCTAGGTTTGGCCTCGAATTTGGGTATGTCCGAGGGAAGCTTAGTAGGGACTACCAGCCAAGCCAGGTCATGAAATGCATGATCATTCGTCAGTCTCAACAAGTCAGGAATTTTTAGCATGCCGAGGAAAGGGAGATTAGGATGAGCAGGTCGATGCACCACTCCTTGGTAGTGTTGGTTCACATAGGTCTGATTAGCGTAACCACCATGGCCTTGGCCATAGTGCCCTCCTCCTGTTTGACCCGTGTAGGGTGGCATGGAAGCACCATAATGTGGTGTACCTTGACTATGTGGGGCTGCAAAGCCATAATTAGGAGAGTAAGCAGGTTGTTGATACCCGTACCCATAAGGTGAATAACCGTGTCCATAATGCATCCCATAATAAGGTCCATATGACATCCCATGATATGTCCCGTGAGACACTCCATAAGTAGGAATGTAGGCTCCAGAAGTAATGACATGACCTCCATAAATAGGGATATGACCCCCCGAAACAATAGGAGGTACTTGAACTTGAGACACAACTGTGCGAGTAGCAGCAGTACAGACATGACTCATAGCGACATTTCGGCCCGGACGACCACGTGAATGAGGTGGAGGAATGAAATTCGAAGAACAAGGAATTGAGGATGAAGGGACGTATGAAATTATGTATGTGGTGTTCCCTATAGTCACTCATCTTGGATTTGGTATCTTAATAGGATCACTAACCCTAGTTCTAGGAGGAATATGTGATGTAGCTTCCACTTCCGAGATGGAAGTTGCAATATGACTCATGGTCCCAAAACTCTCTACATGGTAAGGAATGGGAGTACCCCCGGGCGTAGTGTTAGGTTCAAACTCTGATTTGACATGAAATACCAAATCATGTGTGGGAATACTAGACATACCATAACTACCATAACTAGTGCTCATGTGTTCATAATGAGTCTTGTTGTCCAGCATTCCATATCGGCGATGCGTGAATGGGGGATCATAGCTAGAGTAAGTGGGTCTATCATGAAAAGTACCTATCTCAAACATTACAGGACCTAACTCAGAAATTACAGGACCTAATGTAGAAATTACAGGCATATCAAGTGAAGGATCATAGGTAGGAGTAAACTCGATGTCATCCACTCGAAGTGGAGAAGAAATCTCAGGAATACCATCTTCATGATCTCCCATCATGTGTGAATCAATGTGCGAAGTAGTCTTCTTGGACCGTCTATTTCTCTCTCCCAAAGGAGGAGGAGAGGTAGAAGGTAGAAGTCCTGCTAAATGATGAGAACGATGAGGAGCCGCATCTGAATCCACAATGACTTAAAAATATAAAATACTCTCTAATTACGCAAAACCTAAGCAAGCTAATGTGCACAGAGCATACACCAATAAAATATAAATCCAAACACAAGAAATCAAGGGTAGGATAAGTGAGCTCTCGAATGAAGCAGGTATGTCTCTCCTAGGAGAGGCTTGAGACTCCCATACACAACAAGCGAAGGTACGTAACCAATTATTGTGGCCCTCAACTTCAACAAGTAAAGTGACTGTGCTGTCTGACCCCAACCTAGCCAGGACACCTGCAGAATAACCCCTACAAAGTACCCCCTCAATATCCTAGGTAAGGCAACTAAGGTCACCTCAATATAATCAATGCTCAAGAGGATAGTGCAGGAGGGATTGACCGTATGGGAAAGGTAGCAAAGCCCGAAACTCTCGAAAGAGCCCCCAGATACGAATACAATCTTGGAAATATCTCCGGTGCTACTCAGTTATGACTAGGGGTCATCTAAATCAATAACCGCTCACATTGCCTCGTGCTTAACTCCCTTTTGAGAGAAGGATCCCGAGAAACACCAATTATACCAAGGAATTTGACACTCTCACCTGGACAGACACATACATGTTGTTGTTTGGTGGTCTTGGAGAATTTACTAACAATGAACTATTCCGAGACCCTAAAACCTAATCTTGTTGATGTACCCTATCAAATAAAATAGCGTAATTCATTTTAATTAAACATTGATTTTATTTGGCTTTATTACTCAAAAGAGGTAGATGGTCGTGCAACTAATGGTGTTGCGACGCAACATGAAGCAAAATGCACACCTAACAATCAATGAAAATGAATTGTGTCCAATGAAAACAGGGTATGCTACTACATGAAATGCAAAAATTTTCTTCAAATGATGAGTGCAATCGTTCCTATATGAAATCCTGACTAATACTTCAAATAAAAACTTAGTGCAAGTACCATGCAAAATGAAAAAATGCAATGTATAATGATGCAAATAAGCAAATATTTTTTGGAATTTTTGAAACAAAAATGAGATACTAAAGCAAAATAATGATTCTACTACCCCTAGACTCGACAAGAACACTCAAACATCACTCACACAAATTACTAAGGTAAAAGAAATCTAATGCACTAATCCCAAAACAAAAAATCGAAAATGTAATGACATGAGCATTCTTAAAAAAAAATTCTCTAAAAAAAATGTCTCTGGTTAGAAACAGAGGTGTATACAAACTCTAGCAGTGTCAAAGGAGACTCAGCAATCATCAACATTCACCCAACAACAATCAATCTTCCTCTAGAATTCAAAACTAATGGCATACGCAACTGTTCGCAGTAAACCCACGTATGTACGCGGATATACCAGTGAAAACCGCGTATATACATGACTGTGAGTTGAAAACTCGCGTACGGGAAGAAAAGTACATAAAAACAAAGGAAAATAGACAAGCTGAGACAAAATTCACACCAATCAAACACTACCAGGCATACATGCCACCAGACTTGACACAGAAACACAAAAATAAGACCAATTCAAAGTCATTGAATGCTAATAAAAACCCCCAAAGGACAACTACTAGGAACTCCCCAACGGAGTCGCCAATTCTATTACAGAGAGAAATTCGTATGTCTTGGGGTATCACAATAGATAGCTTGAATCCAAAAATCAATCCTTTCCAATATGCAAGAGAAATCAGATATCTAACACTAAAGGATCAAAACTTGTACCTTATTTCGGATGGTTGAAGTAGATCCCCATTGAGCTTTCCAACTCCAGCTTGAATTGATAAATTACTTCCTCAACAATCAGTAAACAAGACAAGCATGCTATATATATTGGTTTTAGATCTACTCTAGAATATATAATCAACAACATATAAGCATTTGAAATCATCCATGGATAAAATATGCATTCAAACATACATTATTGGACAGGAAAAGATATTTCTATTAATATAAAATCAGATATTACAATGAATACAACCTCTGTCAGCACGTCTGCGAATCGGAGAAACTGAATCCCTCACTTGGACCCCCACCACCTCAATCCTCCATCTCTCGATAGCAAGCTCACAAGCAAAAGGAAATCTTTGGAAGAACACCAAAGTACTCCAAGGGACAAAGGGATGCAGACTCAAGCATAAGTTCTGGAAACAATGGACTATAGTTTCTTTGCTCTCAATTCTCACATCCTCTTCAATGTATCCAAAGGGTTCCCTATATAGCTCTTCAATGGGGCAATGAAGGGTTGAATCTGAGCGATCTCAAGGCATATGGAAGGCCAAGAGACAAGTGATTCAGATCCATGTCAAGGAAAACTCCAAAAGAATTTGGCCTTTTTCACACATCCCGATGTACGCAGTTTTAGGGATCAAAGCCGCTTATATACACAATAAAGGGTTTAAAAGTCATGTATAGCAATTTAAGCATGTTTTTAGGGATGATATTGGAAACATCAAAGGTATAAAAAAGGTCCATGGGGTCCAAAGAGTCTACAGAGAAACAGGGGAAGGCCATACAAGTGTGATTCACCAGGTGTGGTAAAATCAGCTATAACATCCAGTATGGGTCATTTGATAGACATATAACAGGTCTGAAGCTAGGGAGGGAACAAATAGCACATTTTTGAACCTTCCATGTTTAATCTTGATAGATCCCTTCCATTTTTTTTTGACTTTACTATTATTTCCCTTCTGAATACTAGGACCATCAAAGCACTGAAAAGAAGAGAATGATTCTCTCGATGCAGCCATATGGTTGGAAGCTCCAGAATCAATGAGGAAGACATGTGCTGATGTGAAGCAATCCTTTAGTGCATGGCCTTTCCTTTGATATTATTCATCTTCTTCTTCAGAGTCATCCTTCCTTGTGCTAGCAGGTACATAAATGTTATGTTTCTTCAAAAGAAGAGCCATTTCATCAAGTTGTGTTCTCATATAGGAGCTTTCTGAATGAAATCCCCTTCCATAGTAAGAGAAGAGGACCTTTCCTTTGCCATTCTTCTTGCTTCTTTTCAAACCTGAAGGCTCTTTTGATTGCCATTTCTTCATAGGAGACTCATCTCTTTGCTTCCCTTTGTCATTCACTACCTTATCTCCTCTTGCAACTAGAGCTAGATCTTTGGAAGATCGAATCATCCCCATTTGGATCAATTTATGATTCTCAAAAATAAGAGATTGGATGAATGCATTAAGAGTGGGCATCTTCCAATTCGGAGTAGTGAGCCTTACTATTTGGAAAATGGATACAAATACTGAGTAGTCTCCATTGACCTTTGTGAGAATGGAAAGGATGAGCTGATCTTCATCCTTCTCCACTTTGCATTGCTGCAACTGATATATCAGGTTCTTGAACTTTGTGAAGAATTCATTCAGTGATTCGAAGTTGGATGGATTAAGAGTGATTAGATAATTTTCTATCTGATGGATCCTCATCTCATCCTTTTTATCAAATAAGGAGGAAAGCTTGTCTCAAACCTCCTTGGTAGTCTTCAATCCTTGGATGTGGAGTCGAATATCTCTAGAGAATGAGGAGAGCAAGTGTCCATGGGCTTCATCAAGCCTATTCAAGTACTTTTCTTTGCCATTATCTAAAGCTGGCACTAACTCTATTTATTCTATGAGCGTGAAGAGATGCTTGGTGTGGAGCATTACCACCATGTATTCCTTCCACTTGTGATAGTTGAATGGAGTGAGAGGCTCTACTGGATGAGCCATTTTGAATGCAGAAATAAGGACTGAGTTGTTGTAGCGAATGCAGTGAGGAGAAAGGGCTGCTTGTAGCAAATGCTGTAGGAAGAGCTGATAACCTGTCACACAATCAAACGTACAAAGTAAGGTCGACATTATGTAGTTCTGGAATTTCCTTCACACCCAGCATAGTTGATCAAGAAATCTTGATCAACAATTTCCTAACTTGGGATATTGAGTGGTAAATTCTCTGCTTCTGGTGCAGTACTAGAAGGAGCAATTTGCTAAAAAAAAATGATTCACCTGGAGATCTGAGAAGGAGAGGTGTCTTGTCCATCGAGGCTCTAATACCATATTAAATCGAGTACATATGTCTATGGAAAAACACACCACTCAAAAAATGATCACACAATTTACTTAGCAATTGAAGAATGAAACAGTGCAAAAATGGCTTGCAGCTATGAATGCTTTCATTAATAAAAAAGGTAATTAGATAATAATTACAATGATGTACAATTTGAATCCACATGAAGAAATTTGAATTGATTAGACTCTGCTTGGCCATAGGTAACTAATACCTTGTCTAAATCACTATCGGAGGACTCAATAGTTAACTAGCCTTGTCTAAACCATAACCAGAGTTCATCGGAGTTCTAAAACACAACTCAAGTGTTACATTTAGTGTTGATTAAGGCTAACTGACTATGGTAGGTGATAAATGTGCCCCTCTTGAGTGTAGCCATGTAAACCTAGCACTAACTAAATGTAGAGGACTAGAACTGAATGCAGCTAACTCCTAGCTTAGCTTGACTAGTCATCAACTTAAATGAACTGACCTTGGTTGGTTTCGGCACTCCCAGTGGCTCCTAAATTGTAGGGATTTGTCTAGGAGGCTCCTAAACTGATGTAATCAAGTGCAATCAATGGCAATAGGAATTAATTAGTGTTTTGCACAATTTAGTAACTGAAACATGTGCCCCAATTAGGCCAAGTGGACCCAATGGTGCTAGTAACTAAAAATAGACTGGATGGACTCCCGATTTATACATGATTCCTGATTTAGACATATGACCAAATTGGACAAGGGAGGATTAATAATCGTAACAAAAACCACTGAAACCATCCCTAATTCAATATTTTCATATTTTTATATATTTTTTCACCAATTTAGGGGAAACACGTGGGTTTTATGAAGCAAAATCGCAAGTGCCAAGAAACTCACGGGTTTTCTTAAGAAAAATTGAGAATGGGTCAAAAATATCTTTTTTTTTTATGGTATTTCCATCCATTTTCATGGGTTGGTGTCTATTATTCCTTACTGGTTTGCGAAACGATATATTTTAGGTTTGATCCTCAATGGAGTCTCTAGTTCTGTTGCAAAGGAAAATATCCCTATGGTTAGGGGTTAAGAGGCCACCAACATACTATGGTGTAAATACTGATGTACAAAGTTATGAAAGTAAACATAAGCAAAGTTCAAAGTTGAGTAAGGTTCAAAACTTGTTAACTGAAGGTTGATCCCAGATTTCTTTCATTCTTCATGCTCCTCTTTCTCCAAGAGACCCACAAATAAAGTTGAACTTTCCTTAAACCAAATTGAATATATGAAAGGAGATTATGTTCAATGAAAAATTAAGCCCTAATTTGATAATAATCATCATATAATCAGAAACAAATATTCAAAATGCATTAAACACTGATTTGGAAAGGGAAGAGAATCTAGGGAAAAGGTAGGGGGGATGAGAGTCCCAATTTTTATAGCATAACAATGGAAATTCCAAGTCCCCTTCATGGACCTCTCTCCCTCTCTTATATACTTTTATGAAGAGTTATTGTTGAATATGGATCAATTACAATTGTAGGATTAGTTCCAAATCTAGGCAAACCACCCCTAATTCAATACTTTTCATTTTTTTATAGTTTTTTTTGCCACATAAGGGGAAACTCATGGATTTTATGAACCAAAGTTGTGAGTTCCACAAAAAAATCACGGGTTTACTTAACAAAAATTGTGAATGGGTCAAAAAATATCCTTTTCAGTGTATTTCCATGCATTTGAAGGGGTTGGTATCTTCTAAAAAGCTTTTTCTTAATGGTCTACGAAATGACAGATTCTAGGTTTGATCCTAGTGGAGTCACCATTTATATTATAGAGATCAATTACAAGTACATGATCAGTTCCAAAACCACCCTTACTTCAATAATTTTCATATTTTTATATTTGTTTGGCCACTTCAATGGAAACTCGCAGGTTTTATGAAGCAGAGTTGAGAGTGTCAAGGAAATTTTGTGGGTTTTCTTAAGTAAACTCATGAATGGGTCAAAAAATCACTTATTAGGGTATTTCCATGCATTTGTAGTGTTTGGTGTCTTCTGGAAATGTTTTCCTTAGATACCTTTCTAATGGTCCAAATAAGAGGTTAAATGAAGTTACATAACTCTAGATGTGGCTCCTCAAATCAAGGTTTTTTTTGTTAGTGACTAACAATGACTTTCATGAAGTGTCATCATGGAAGTGTTGAAATGTGATGAAAACATGTGAAAGTTGTCAAAGTAAGAGATGTGTCATTTTAGGATATAACACTATGTACATATGCTCATGTTATAAGAAAATTTCATGTACATGCCAGGTATGTCCAATTTCATGGTTAAATCTTACAAAAAATTTACTTTTCTTTGCAGGATGGTTTTTGAATGGAGAGAATGTGAGCATGAATATGTTGATAGGGAAATTCATCATGATCTTGATGATTAAAAAGAATTAAGAAGATGTAAATTGTATAAATTTTTCAACCTTTGGGATTTGAAGGCCCAACCAAAACTCCTCCAGATGTTTGTGGATTACTAGGATACATACATAGAGGCATTTATATTGGATGGTATGCCATTGATAATAGAATTAGAGGACATATACTTCATCTTAAGACTATCCCATTGAGGTGAGGTAGTGAAATTGTGATCTCATGGAGTGGGTGGGGGACTCAATATTGAGGAGTACATAGCTATGTTTTTCCTTCCTCACAGAGAAAAGATCAAAAATCAAGTTTTGGTGAACATTATCCAGAGTCCTTAGTACCAAGATGATAATATTGGCATTGGAAACAATGGTAGGTTTGGAATCTCTTCATCAATATTAACACCCTCTCATGTTCAACTCGGTAAGGTGCATGAAACCTATGGTATATGACCAGCGTGTTACCATCTAAGTTGTACTTAGTGGTTTTTTATCAAGTGAGCCTAGTGAACTGGACAAGGATAACCTATTCGGACTTTAGAAGACCTTTGGTAGTACTTCTGGGAAGTTCTTGTTGTACTATATCACCTGTTCATACCCCATGGGGGAATTGTAATAAATTTTCTAGCATGATAGTGTCTGTAAAAGACTTGATATTTTAGACTTTATTTGTCAATCCAATCAGCCCAGGGTGTTTTTTCCCTTGGTTATTATTGGTTGTTGAATAAACGACTGATAATTTCTGAGTTTTTCACTCCATACCTCCAAAGTTGGGGTGGTCGGCTTGGCATTTAGGTCTATTGAGGTTATTAGAGTCTATGTGTCAATGTATAAGCATGCTAGACATCATGGTTGAGTCATATGAACGTGTCTAAGTCCCCCTAGGTTTTTTCAATTTTTCAATTTTTTAGTTTTTTCAGTGTTTTTTATTAAAATTTAATTTTTCCAAAACTTAGGCTATTTTTTAATAGTTTAATTGGAAAAATTGATTTTGTAATAAAAGTGGGCCAAATAATTAGTTTCATTCATGTAGGTGGTCATTTTAAATCTAAGAGCACCATGTAAACCAATGGACCCACTATTTCCTAGTTTTGAGTGATTTCCATCACCCAGGGAAAAAATCCCCAAAAATCAATTATTGATTATTTTAATTAATAAATTGATGAATAGTGGAGAAAATACAAAATCATAAATCAGTGGATTCTCATCCAATTTGATTGAACTCAATCAGATCTGAAGCAGATTGACTAGATCCGACAAATCCTTGACTGGAGGAGGTGATCAAATCAGATCCAAAGTTGATCTTCACCAGTCTTTATGGGTAATTGTGCCCTCTCTCTCTCCTCCACACGTGTGGACTCTCCTGGATGCTATGTGGACTGATGTGTCAGCTTAATCAGGCGCCCGGTTGACAAGTAGGCTCAGTTCAGTTTCATATTTGCATTGATTGACTCTCCATTAGCTGATTTTATCTGTCTCCTTGGGATTTGTGCCCCCCTTGGGATGGATCTCCTAGTTTTTGTATATATCCAAGCACAGCAGCCTCTTCCAAGCTAGTTAGAACTAGGATTGAGGTGTTGTTGCTCTTGTATTATATTGTTTCTTCATTCTAGAATAAATAAGCTTTGGAGGAAAGATCTATGGTGTAATGCTATTCATGTGTGGATGTTGATTGTCAAATGCTTATGAGGTATAATCTGCTTTATTTATCATTGCTTTGCTGGTTAATTGTTGGCCTTGAAGGAGAGATATCCCTACTGTTAGGGTAAGAGTTTATTCTAGTTTGATTTATGCTCTTACTACTGCTTGTTCTAGATCTATTGTATTTGTATGTATTTTAAGTTTAATTGCATGCTTTCCAATTATCTCTTCCAGTAGCACCTATGTTTTAACAATCTGTTTGTGCAAGGATTTCTAAGTTGTAGGTGATATCGTTGTAGAAGAGGTTGAGCTGGTTTACATCTTCCTCATCTTCAGTATCTTCTAAATGACATATTCCCTTGGTGTTCCACCAAAGCAGAATCCAAAGCCCAACATTCCCAGGCTTCAAACACTCTTTCTCTCTCTTCCTCCTTCAAAATATTAATTTCTCTTCAAATTGGTTACCTTGAAAGAGTCTTATTGCTTAGATCTGTCTCATTAAGAAAATTACATATATATCTAGCTAGTAATATCCTTTCTTAAGTTTATATCTCAGTTTCATTTTGCATATAAAGTTGTATTTTAAGAGATCTAGCTGAAATTATCCTCTTTTTGCAAGCATTTTAATGAAAATTTGTAGCTTGCTTTAAGGTAGTTTCCTTTGCTGTACTTTAAAGTTTCATATTCTGCAATAAAATTGCACATATTATTGGCTTCCCAAACAGCAATCCAATATCCCAAGTAAAGCTTGCTTTCCTTGGTTCCTTTTTGCAAAACTAGATTACCCCAACTTAACAAAATTTTACTTAAGTTTTTTTTTCGGTAACTAGTGTAGTAACCCAAAACACTTTCAAAGTGTGTTTAGGAAGATTTGATTTTGATTTATCGCTGTTTTTTATCAGGTCCAACAAAAAAGAGAAGGAGACTCTACCAAAATTCTAACTCTTGGACGAATCAGAGCTTCTCGGAAGCTTCCCCCACCACCTTGTTTAATTCTAGCTTGTTACAAGCTTGTTGTAAGCCTTTGGATCCCAGATAAAAAGGACCAAAGTGCATCAATTTTAATTTTATGATATTTTAAATTGCTGCTAATAAAAATAAAATGCCCTTTCAAATAGGCTCTTTCGATCCTATTCACCATCCCCCCTGGGGGAATTTGCGTCGGTGTCAATTTTTTACTTTTTGTTCATATCTTTCCAAACTAGTGTAGCTATAATATGTAGGGTATTATACTTTGATTCATTATCAATTTCATATTCCATATTTGATATTTCAAAGTAATCTTAATACTTACCCCACGACTTCACGATTGACCCAAAAGGGGAAAGAGATGCGTGGTAGGACTAATTAGAAAACTGGAATTGTGTTTCTGTGTTTTCCTTTTCATCATTTTTTTCTTCAGCTATTATAAAATTAACCCCTCCTTGATTTCGTGATTGAGATCCACTTGGATCGATATAGGTTCCTGGAGAGTTTTCTTTTTAACAAGAACACCCATTTTAAAATTTACTAAAATTGACAAGACTCCGGTGTGTATGCTCTGCACTTGGCTGTGGTTCATCCGATCAGTCAAGATATATCAAAAGCATTTCAGTGACTAGAATAATTAGGACTTACTCTCCCAAATTTACAAACCATCAGGTCAAAATCCAACACCTAGATCAAACCATTACGGTGGAAAAATACCCAAAGGAAGCGGGAAATTTTGAAAAGTGACCTTAGGGAACTGATCTTTGTCACACCCTAATGGGTGTTTTATGAACAATAGCCCTAGAGACTCCATTCATCCCACCTATTCCTTGCGGGTAGCCATGAAGGTTTAGTTTTGGACATACTCCAAGTACTCTCGGGTATATCTGGAGTCCACCACTTCACCTAATTTTAATCAACTCACACCTCACATTAACTTAAAACGTACCAAGAGGCAATTGCAAAAAATTCGATCCAAGCACATGCAAGTACATTGATTTTATTTTGACTCCATTCTAAGGCACTGGTTATTTTCTTGCTATATATATATATATATNAACATCACCGTACTAAGTAATTTAGCCTTAGTAATTTAATAGGGTCTAACCCCCTTGGCTTCATTAGGATTTGATCCTAAACGGAGGAGTCAAGAACAAGGTGACAGCCTTGACTCAAGACTTCCCCCCAAGGACACACCGAGTGGCTTGAAGATTTCTGCCATGTGACCCAGGTGTGTAAAAGGAAGCAACATTTTTTGGCGCCGTTACCGGGGATAAGTCTTTTTATTCCCGAGTATGACTTAGCTTAACGTTTTTCTAAACAACTAAAACGATAAAAACTTTTGATTGATCTAGTCTCCCATTTTAAAATTTACTAAAATTGACAAGACTCCAGTGTGTATGCTTAGCACTTAGCTGCGGTTCGTTCGATCAGGAAAGTTGTATCAAAAGCATTTGAGTGACTAGAATAATTAGGACTCACTCTCCCAAATTTACAAACCATCAGGTGAAAATCCAACACCTAGATCAAACCATTACGATGGAAAAATACCCAAAGGAAGCGGGAACATCTAAAAAGTGACCTCGGGGCACCAATCTCTATCACACCCTAATGGGTGTGTTATGAAGAATAGCCCCAGAGACTCCATTCAACCCACATATTCCTTGCGGGTAGCCGTGAAGGTTTAGTTTTGGACATACTCCAAGTACACTCAGGTATATCTGGAGTCCACCCCTTCGCCTATTTTTAATCAACTCACACCTCACATTAACTTAAAATGTACCAAGAGGCAATTGCAAAACATTCACTCCAAGCACATGCAAGTATATTGATTTTATTTTGACTCCATTCTAAGGCACTGGTTATTTTCTTGCTATATATATATATATTATGTCTCAGCATTGTGCTTTCGTGCGCTCATTTTCGTATCTTGTCACCTTTGATTGTTTATGGTTAAATTCCAAACTCCTAAGTAACTCATTCAGTTTAACATCACCGTAATAGGTAATTTAGCCTTAGTAATTTAATAGGGTATACCCCCCTTGGCTTCGTTAGGAGTTGATCCTAAATGGAGGAGTCAAGAACAAGGTGACAGCCTTGACTCAAGACTTGCCCCCAAGGACACATCGAGTGGCTTGAAGATTTCTGCCACGTGACCCAGGTGTCTGAAAGGCGGCAACATGGAGCACAACACTATTGAGCACCATGAAACAACAACTTATGGACTTGTTGCAGCTGCAACTTTTTCTCCCAAATTTTTTAAAATTTTGGACACTCCTTTTAATTTTTATCTTGCCTAAAATTGTTTGGATTCATGAACTCTATATTTGTTTTCCCTATGCTACAAGTTTGGATTGTTTTGAGGTCAACTGTTTTCATGCTTTCCAGAAAATTGCTTGTTTCTGCAACTGCTTTGGGTTGTGGAGTTTAAGGTTCGATTTGAAAATGTTGTCCTTTGATTTGAATGATTTCTTTCATTGATATTGGAAGTCTATTTCTCATTGCCGCCACTGTGTCGAAGGTGAAACAAATTGTTTTCATCACTACCCAGCCTAAAGTCTTTAGGAACTTAACGTTTTTTAGTTTGGTTGTTAGAAGGTCATTTAAATAATGAATCGGGGCCGTATTTGTCTATGCAGCTACCGTTGTGGAAACTAAATAATGAACTTCCCGATGGACAATTTTATTTTTCACTGATGCGCTTTTCATTTGTTTTGTCGATGTTTTTATTTTATCACGATCGGAGCCTCAGCCTTCTATATCGCTTCCATTTTGGAGGATAGATAAAGAATGGTCTGATGGTTAGTTTTTATTTCGCTAATTCCGTGGTTAAACCTCTTTATTTCCTTGCGATAATTTTTCTTTTTGGTTTTCACTGTTGGAATTTTTTTTTTTTTTTAACAGTGCATCGGAGCCATAGTTCCCTACGAAAAGTAAGAAACAGAGGTGTTGCTAAAAAAGAAGAGAGTGAAGATCTGAGAACAACAAGATTTTAAAAGGACCAATGGATTACTAAGCAAAATTGATAGCACTAGAGGACCGGGCTTGGAAATGGCTCATCAGTTACCAAGATGGTCCCTTTTTACAAAGTGCTTGTAAATATTAATCTAATATGAATCATGAACACTCACAAAGGACAAAATTGTGATATTAAATGGTTGGGGGAGCCCAAAGGTCACCCGGGGGGGGGCAACCCAAAGGTTTTCCTGTTTGTATAAATATAGGATAGTTAGAGGGAATAAGGAATTTTTCCCAGAAATATTTGTGAGAATCTGATGTAAGAAGAACTATTTCCTTTTGCATAAAGAAATTACAAGTTTCCTATGGGAGAAAGCTTTGTGGAATTTTTCAAATGTTGTGCCATGGATTTGTTGAATGTGAACTATTTTGTGTTCAGTCTTGTGTCCATGAACTGTGAGATTGTTCTAAATATTTGAACCTATGTTCTTGTATGAGTGCTCTCTAGTTTATTCTATGAATTTTCCACTATGAGTAATGAATGTTGTTCATAAACAATTGGCTATCTGGTTGCTCAAATATCTTTAAATGTTCATGTGTTTTGAAATAAGTATCAGCTATCTGTTATTTTTCTTAATGCACGCACAAAACACATTACTCATTAATGAATGATAATCTTGATCCCTAGGGATAGGTTAGGTAGTTAGTTTTAATTTCTTGTTGTGTGTGATTTAGATGCGAGAGAGTTTAAGACTAGAGGTAAGAACCTATGCATCACATTGTGACCACTCCTCGTATTCTCTATTAATATGCATTCTTAGATAGGCACTTGCATCTCATACTTAAATATAAAAGCTAAAACATACACGGTGGACCGGGCCACAACCGGTAAAACCTTTTATTTTTGTTACTTGACCTACGGTAGTCGAACCATAAACCGGTAAGATTCCCCATACCAAATAGTAACGGGCTATTTGGGAACATTTACTGGGGAGAATCCCTTACTATTGTTGCCTATTATTTTCCGGTCCTAAACAATTTTTTCCACTAGAAGGAGGGCCGCCAGTGCATGGTTGGTAGAGGAAACTTATTTTCTCGAGGTTATTCCACTGGTGATAGCAGTTTGTTTCCCAATCCAATTCCTGAAGAGAAAGGTAAATAACATTTGTATTCTATCAACAACGAAGTAGTTAATGATCTAAGAAGACATACTCAGGAATATGTGAAGAATATTGAAGGATTACCAATTATTCCTATCTTACCCAAAAGGAAATATCAGGAGAAAAACTGCCTTATATTAGAAGACACAGTGTTGGTTGGAGATTTTGAAGAACTAATAGAAACAACTTTAAAGGAATTTGTTCAACCTCTCAATCCATTGCACTCAAATACACCTTACTATTCACCTGTTGAAACCCCTGTTCATTAGCCACCTCATTCTCCACCCAGAATCATAGCAAGCATAAATGCAAATTAGCCACCCAACCCACCAAACCCACCACCTGCATGGAGGGCCATATCACCATTAAACCTAACACCACCTTTGCATGACTTACCTCAGGCTTTCGAGAAAATGTTGCCTAAATTTGACCCAAGTGAAAATATTTTAGTAGATTATCATTTGCAAAGCTTCTACTTGGCTATAGAAGGACTAAGGGTTGGAGAACATGAAGATGTATTCTGTAGATTGTTTCCACATACACTGAAAGGAGCAGCAACTTCATGGTATTTTTCTCTTCTTGCAAACTCAATCCCAAACTAGGATACATTTGAAAGGATATTTAGAAATAAATATGCACCCCAGAAAACTCATGCAGCTCTAATGAAAGGGTTATGCGCTTTGAAGAAGGAAAGAAAAGAAAAAGTTCATAGTTTCACCCAGAGGTTTGCTTCTTATATTAAGAATGTTTCTGCAATTGATAAACCATCTAATAAGGTTCTAATAGAATACTATACTTCAGCTCTAGGGCCTGGCTTGGCCATGTTTACCAAGATGCAGGTCAAACCAACATTATCAGAAACTTACGAAGAAGCTGAGAGGGTAGAAGCTGAAAAAGAGAGCACAGAAGATTATTCTGAGCCTAAGGATGAGAAATCACATGAATTTGAGGGGATGGTGAAAATGATGCAGAAGCTATCCAACAGAATAATAGATTTGGAAAAGGAAAAATAGGCTCATAAATATTATAATCCTAACTATAAAAGGAGAAAGGAGAACTCTCAATCTAAACCTCCTCCTCACAGTTCTGCATCAATGAACTTAACAGAGGTGGGTATGGATAACTTTTGCACCTTTCATCAACAACCCCATTCTAAAATAAATTGCCCTCAATGGATAAATTCAATGACATTAGTAATGAATCAGCTATTGGATTCTAAACTAACATAAGCTGATGATGAGGAGGAAAAGGGTAATAAATCAACGGATAAACATGAAGATAATGCTCTGGTTTTATGGGACTATGTCTCACTTTTTGACACAGAAGATGAAAATTCACTGAAATGGGAATAAATATTAGAAACAAATGAAACAACAAGAAGTCAAGGTTTTTTAAGTAAATACAACTCAATACTTCCAAAGATTAAGAAATTTCCGGAGAAGATGAAGAGAATTCAGAAGAACAACACAGATAATGAAATGCCTAAACTTACCATTAGCAGTCAAGATCCGAAATAAGTCAACATTGAATACAAAGTGGGTAATGTCAAAAAATATCTCAAAGCACCTGAAGGACCAGAGGAAGAACTTCCCACCAACAATCAACCTCTAGAAGAAATTGTTGAAGCAAGTGTGGGAGGTAAGACTAGGTTTAAAACCCCACCATTCCTCCTGACTCTTGAGATTTTAAACCATAATGTGCACAATTGTTTAGTAGACTTAGGGTCATCTGTCAATGTTATGCCACTTTCAGTCTACAAAAGGATTAATGGACAACCTAAACCTACTGACTGGCAGGTTACTCACTTAGACAGAACCAATGTGAAAGTAGTCGGAGAAATGGAAGATGTGCTGATTCGTTTATCTGCAAATAAAAAGATATGTCATTACATTAATATTGTAGTAGCAGACATACCTGATGGCTATGGAATTATTTTGAGTCGAGATTGGTGAGAAAGACTAAATGGGTATTTTGCTTCAGATTGGTCACACTTGTGGTTGCCTCAGAAGGGAAGTCCAAACCAGATAAAAATATTAAGAGAGCCCCACATGAAGCACAATGTTACACAATTGGAAGAAAAAATGAATCAGTGAATTCTGTGTTGGGAAATCATCTAATTGAGCTAGAACCGGGAAATTACCAAGCAAAAGAAGCTAGCAGTACTTCAGACACCCAGCCCAATCTCCTTCAATTTTCACGGGATGATGAGATTGATTGTAAAATAGTAGATGTAGTTTTTTATAATGGGTAGGCCTTTGTAGTCATGCCTAGCCCCTTAACTTACAAATTGCCAGATTTACAGGGGTAGGTAGAGAACTAACCAGTTAGTGGTTTAGTTCTCTAATTTGTTTTTTGTTGCTATTTTTTTTCTTTTTCTTGACTATCTTGTACATAAATAAATTGATTTTTTGGTTTTGTTTTGATTGGTTTATTTTGGTTTGTTTTATTTAGATTTTGATTGATTTCAATAAAAGAAGCAAACGTTTGGTTGCATGGAGAGCATCGGAATTACGGATTAACTAAAGTCCTTCAGTATAAAACTGTGCACTATTGTTTTATTTGAAAGAATTTCTTCTAGTTTAGTAGTTTTTCCTAAATGGATATGAACAAATTGAAGTCCTACTTAATCCTTGTAAAATCACTCAGGATCTAGAGGTTTGGAATACTATTTCGAGGCTCCATCCATCTCACATTTAAAAATGTCCTAGGGGGTGACAGTGAAAGACCCATGGAAAGGAAGCAAGGTAAACAATATATTATAGATAAATGATCCCATGCCAAGAATTGAAAGCCAAAAGGCAAACGAGAGTAAAAAAACTCCTAAGAAAGCAATAGGTACCAAAACAAAGTACTGAATCATATAAGTACAAAATTGCCAAATTTATTCTCCATCTGTGCGCTGAAAATCAAATGCATCTCTCACACAAAAGGACACTACGGATAGAGGAGCCTGAATAAAAAAAAAATTAGAAAGAAAGGCATGCAGGAGGACTCAAATGAAAGGAAAAAAAATTCCAAAAGCACAAAAGTGCAAAATGGCATGGGAATGAGGAACAAATGAATATTTATGTTTACCATATGTTGCAATCCTGTGGTGTCCAAGCTGGAAGCTACCCGAAGACAGAGGTAAAAAATGAAACTCATATCACCGTCCTCAAAAGAGTTATCTTGACTTTGAAATCTTGGTTTCCAATTTCCTAAATTGGACTATCATCAATGATTAAAAGTACATATATTTACCATTTGGAAAATCCATACATCTATAAGAATTCAACATGTTGGTTTTATTGTCAAACAGTCTGTTACTTAAGGAAGAAATTGTCCAGAGATCTAGGTTCACCAGCTAGTGACAAATTGTTGCAGCTGCAACTTTTTCTCCCAAATTTTTTAAAATTTTGGACCCTCCTCTTAATTTTTATCTTGCCTAAAATTGTTTGGATTCATGAACTTTATTTTTGTTTTCCCTCTACTGCAACTTTGGATTGTTTTGACGTCAACTGTTTTCATGCTTTCCAGAAAATTGCTTGTGTCTGCAACTGCTTTGGGTTGTGGAGTTTAAAGTTCGATTTGAAATGTTGTCTTTTGATTTGAATGATTTCTTTCATTGATATCAGAAGTATATTTCTCGTTGCCGCCGCTGTGTTGGAGGTGAAAAAAACTATTTTCATCACTGCCCAGCCTAAAGTCTTTTGGAACTTAACGTTTTTTAGTTTGGTTATTCGGAGGTCATTTAAATAATGAATAGGGGCCATAGTTCTCTACGCAGCCACCATTGCAGAAACTAAATAATGAACTTCCTGATGGATATTTTTATTTTTCACTGACGCGCTTTTCATTTGTTTTGTCAGTGTTTTTATTTTATCACGGTTGCAGCCTTAGCCTTCTATATCACCGCCATTTCGGAGGACAGATAAAGAATGGGCTGATGGTTAGTTTTTCTTTCCCCGATTCCGTGGTTAAACCTTTATTTTTCCTTGCGATGATTTTTCTTTTTGGTTTTCATCATCGGAAGTTTTTTTTATTTTTAAACAATGCATTGGAGCCATAGTTCTCTACGGAGCCACCGTTGTGGAAGCTAAACGATGAATTTTCTGGTGGATACCTTTTTTCTTTTTTGATGCCGTGGTGCATGATTGTTTTAAATTGCTTTGCGTCATCGGAGGAGTTTTTGAGTATTCATCAGAGGGATAGTTTCTTGTGTTTCCAACATGATGGTTGCATTGAGCTCATCATCGCTGACGTTTAGTCATTGAAACTTCTTATCGCTGCAATGTTCATTTGAAAGCGGAAGCCGTAGTTCATTTGTCTTCCACCATTGCAGCTCCATAATGCACTAACCATCCGACTTATAGAGTTGTTGACTACCGATGTTTTATGTTGACTACGGAACCCTTGTCCTATGTGGTTTTCATTGTTGTGACATTTTAGTGAACTAACCACCTGACGATTATGTCGTTTTGTTCATCGATGAGGAGATTTTTCCACCCGATGCTATAGTATTTAGTCTTTTCGATGCCGATAGACTTAGTAGTCTCGCGGAACTTGTTGTATGTCTGAATCCCATCATTATGGCCGTGAATAAGACTATCCTAGCAATGCTTTAGTGGTCTTTCCCACCGGTAAGGGTTTTTCCCACCTGCTATGTGTGTGTTTTTACCATATCTTATGGGCGGCGGAGGTTTCAGATTCTTTTATCATTTTAAGGTTTTCACGACAAGAGCATAGTATAGGGCCTCACTTTGATTATCAACTTTATTGTTAGTATGGTTTACATTTGTTGAAAAGATGTAGTTCGAATTAATGATATATTTTTTTTTTAACTGTAGACAGACTTAGAAGATTCTTCAGACCTTAGTTTGATGATTACTGTTGCAAAGAAGACATAGCTAAAGGACAAAGCAGAAGGGACTTGTCTGAAGAAAGGAAAAGTAAGAAGCATAGGTGTTTCTAAAAAAGAAGAGAGTGAATATCTTAGAACAATAGGATTTTAAAAGGACTAATGGATTACTAAGCAAAATTAATAGCAGTAGAGGACTGGGCTTTGAAATGGCTCATCAGTTACAAAGTCGATCCCTTTTTACAAAATGCTTGTAAATCTTAATCTAAAATGTAACGTATTGTACGAATCATGAACACTCACAAAGGACAGAATTGTGAGATTAAACAGTTGGGGGAGCCCAAAGGTTACCCGAGGGGGGGAGAAACCCAAAGGTTTTGTTGTTTGTATAAATATAGTATAATTAGAGGAAATAAGGACTTTTTCCTAGACAGATTTGTGAGAATCTGATGTAAGAAGAACTATTTCCTTTTGCATAAAGAAATTACAAGATTCCTATTGGAGGAAGCTTTGTGGAATTTTTCAAATGCTGTGCCATGGATTTGCTGAACTGTGAGATCGTTCTAACTCTTTGAACTTATGTTCTTGTATGAATGCTCTCTAGTTTATTTTATGAATTTTCCACTATGAGAAATGAATGTTGTTCATAAATAATTGGCTATCTGGTTGTTAAAATATCTTTAAATGTTCATGTGTTTTGAAAGAAGCATCGACTATCTATGATTTTTCTTAATGCATGCACAAAACACATTACTCATTAATGAATGATAATCTTGCTCCCTAGGGATAGGTTAGGTAGTTAGTTTTAATTTCTTGCTATGTGTGATTTAGATGCGAGAGAGTTTAAGACAAGAGGTAAGAACCTGCGCATCACATTGTGACCACTCCTCGTATTCTCTATCAATCTACATTCTTATATAGGCACTTGCATCTCATACTTAAATATAAAAACTAAAACATACATGGTGGATCGGGACGCAACCGGTAAAACCTTTTATTTTTGTTACTTGACCTACAGTAGCCGGACCATAAACTAGACAGATTCCCCATACCAAATAGTAACGGGCTAGTTGGGAATGATTTATGGGGAGAATCCCTTACTTTTGTTACCTGCGATTTTTCAGGCCTCAACAGGACTGGAAGCTAGGTAGGATAAAGAAGCTCGGGTACACAACCATTCTGAGCACTTTCTTCTTTCATATGGTACTGAGTCTCATCCATATAGTTGAGGTCCCTGCTCATAGTCTACGACATCCATCCCAGACCCACTCGGCGGAACTGATGCAAAGGTTACGGGGACAAAGAACACCCACTCCTTTCCCACCTAACTACTTCCACTGGTGGCGACGACATGTCATAGCCACATATAACTATCCCTATGCGGGGATCAAATTTTGTGGAGATCTTGACATGCCCCTACCACTAGGGTCCTCATACAAAGATATAGGTAAGATCCCATTTGTATGGTTTTTTGAATTATTATTTTTTTTTGTGTTTTTGATGATTTGGAAATAAAAAACATATTTTTTGGCGGTGACAAGTAGTGATATTAGGTATGTGCGCAAAAATGGGTTCGTAATGACCATATGGTTTCCCTTGACATTGATGGAGGGGATGAGGTGATGAGATGATAATAATTGATGCCACGCAGATGCTACAAAATATTCATGGAAACATCAACTGACTGACACATAGTATACGCATGGTGCAAGTCAAGGACTTGCCAAATTCTATGCAGAGATATGTAGTAGGGGTACCTTGTCTATGGGTTAGGATGTTCAAGTAGTTGGCTAATGCAATCATATGTTATCATGATCATCACCTAGCCCACAGGAATAGACTACTATGTAGACATTTTGTATCAATCATGTGTATTTTGCTAGATTAAAGCCCAATTTTTGTACTTAGGACATTTTGTACTATCACACAATTTTAAACTCTATTCGAAAAATAAAAACTTATAGTAATCGGTTTGAGATATTTACAAATGTGTTTAGATGTCAATGTTTTTAATTTTCATTCTTCTTTATTGATGTGAGAAGTGCCAATATAAAATGTAATTTGCATATGAATTGACAACATGATTATAAAGTCTAGGTGTATGAATGTATGTGTGATAATCAAATTTCCACTCCGACAATATTACCCTCGAGAAACTTATCAATATTGTAGGATCCCTGATACAATACAATCCATTTAACTATGACAACAGTAACTGAGATTTAAGGAAAATTTCAAGAGCTCAAAAACCAATGGAAATAGAATCACCTAATAAATCAATCACGATGCTATACTCAAGAATGTTATTCGATGAAATTCGGATACACACACCTCCTGAAGACACTGACTCACCCTCGGGTGCATAGATAACCCAAGAATATGCAACTAGGTTTTAGGTGTGGCAGCTGCCACCATCAACGAATCCTATATAGATAAAAGATTTTGTCAACATCCACCATAAAAGAGGAAGCATGTCCACAAACCGTTAACACTACAAGAATAAAAAACCAACTATACAAGTTGTACAGTAATATACAATATTTCATCTTTTGTTGAATATTAAGCATAGTGTTCCAAGTGCTAGGGAGGCAATTTCCTCAACTTATAAATAACCGACCAATATTTGGAACATCATGAAAAATGTTTTCCTCTCTCATACACCTATATATATCGGGATGGATGATATACTCTCTCCCAAGAGTGCCCAAACAGGTTACTCAAATAAATCTCAATTTCAATAACGATATTTTTTGAGGATCCGTCGGGATGGTAAAAAAATATTTTCCATGTTTCCTTTGGCATATAATCCATGAGTTCGTAATGGGATCACATAATGACTAACATTATTTCTTAATGGTATACTAAATTCTTCATGGCCGATCTATTCGAGCTACGGGAGGACGTAATATTGATGATACACCTCCTCCCAAGGTTTTTCAAGACCACTCATGGCCTCAAGAATTGATTCATCTAAAGGAAAAATCTTGTCTAGGAATTCATGTGAGCATGATGATGCACCCACCCAAGTAGGAAGTGCAAGGACATCCTCCTCTTCCGTTCGCCAAGAGGAAGGACTAGGGTCTACAACAGGATCAATTGTAGCTTGATACACAATCTCTGTTGTAGACAATGACATTCTCAGCCTAGTAGGTCTAAGATATTCATCCAAAGTGCTCAGAGAAGGAAGAGTCCATGGTTCATCCAAATACCTAGTGATAAATTGGACCGAACTCACAAGTGACCAATAACTAATAGGAGTAGGGCTAATAGATAGGATTTGTGTAGAAATATTAAAATTTCTCATTAACGATGAATATATTCTGACACCAACATTCTCAATTTTTGGCTAAGAATTATCAATGGTTGAGATCATTGATCCTGATGATGCAAATTAGGATACATAATTATTGAATACAAATTTGGTCAATTGTCACAATCTGATCCTCAAAATGGAAACACACAACTCGAAATAAACATGATACGATTGATTTCATAGCATAAATCCAGTTCCAACCAAATAAAAGGTTGTAGTCAAGGGGTGCATCAACCACCTCAGCCTCAACCAGTACAATATTCTCTTCTAACTAGACCTGAAGAGAGGGAATAATGTTATGTGGCCAAAATGAACGTCCATCAAACAGGGTCAACATATTCATATATTTCAACAAAACAGGTGAGCCAACACTTTTACAAGAAGCTAGAGACATCACTGAGGTCACAACGCCTTCATCAATCATTTTGTGTTTAATGGTGTTATTAAGACATTCTGCATGAAGTAGAAATTCCACATGGCAAGGAAAGCTAGTTTGGACCTCATGAGTTTCAAATCTAACTCGGTTGGAGGCATTGGGATCAACTACTCTGAGAGTACACACCAAGGATGTCTATTGCAAAGGACATGTTTGAAGAACTTCCAAAACTAAGATTGCACAGGGAGTGTGGCCAAAATCACTAACATTATAGTAATGTTAGGAGGCTCGGGCATTAGGGTTTTTCCCTGAAAAATTGAGGACTCCTTTAGGTATATGAGGTATAGCTTCAGGATTATCAATCTACAATGTAATTTCAAGAGGTGAAATATCCTTCCCCATGTTGGGTTGTAACGAACCACACTCTTTTGAATGAGTCACAACATTAGAAGATCACATCATGTTGATGCAACCATGGCCACCTTTAGCTACTGACAGGTTTGGATTCCCACTAGAACTACTTTTAGTGTCCATGGTCCTCAAAACCATATTTTGATTATGAGGAAAAGGGTTAGTCAATAGAGTTGGTATTTGCGCGATGTACCTTGAGGAATATTCAATACGAGAGAAAAAGTATGTGAAATGGTGTTCCCCACAAAGTGTGAAAGGGAATTTAACCTTCTGCTAAGGTTTCTTATCCCCCCATCATTATCCTCATTCTTGTCATTATTCTAATTCTCCTTCCTACTCCCACCTCGTTTATTATTTCTTCCCATTCTTCTATTTCTTCTAAGATATCGGTTACCCTTATTTTCCAATGAATGCACTCAATGTTATAATAATCAATTGATTAGACATTAATTTAATTTTTTTTTCGTATTACCTAGTTTCCTAGATTCCATTATATGCTAGTTTCCTTCTACATGTCCTAGAAGTTAACACATGCTAAAACCGAGTCATGGAGCACTTTGGAAACATCCTAGAAACCCAATTTAGCATGTATGATTTATTCCAAATTCTCTAAAGTGCATATCCTCTTTTTTTGAAAGGTTGCCTTGTTTTATTTCTGATTTAAGGCAAAAGCAAAAGCTAGACTCAGTGTAGTTGACTAGTTTTTTTCCCACATCATCCTCCCTCATTTTCTCTAAATAAAAGCATGTATGATTTTTCTTTCCATCCCTCTTTATATTTCCCAATTGACTTAGCAAATTCGTGAGCATCTACCTACATTTGGAAACTGCTTTATGCACCGATGGGGGATTTGACTAGATTTTGTAAGCCTGCATTTTGACTATTTCAAATGGAATCTTTATGCATTCGATTCTCTCATGTAATTATATATTAAAGCATCCTATTAATTCATAAGGTTTTTTATTGTACACTTACTCAATATAGATTAGTGTTATGCTCAAATTTCAGTCTCCTTTGGTGTTAATTTTGCATGTTTGATTAGCAATTTTGTGAGTGTAATTCTTCTATCTCTTGGGTTCAATTTCCACATGGTATTAGAGACCTTGTATATTGATTTCTCTCCTTCCAATTTGTTATTTTAGGTTCAACACCATTGACTTGGAGCACATTCTGCTGACTGGAGGGCACAATTTCTGAGCTATGGACCAATCTCAGAAAATCATCTTGACTCGATTCAATTTATTTGAGTGGAAAGCTAAGATGGAGATATTGTTGAGAGTGAAAGGTCTCTATAGGATGACTATGCCAACTGAGGTAGAGTCCAATGCATCTATAGAGAAAATTAAATGGCACAACAAGAGGGATGAGGCCTATCATCTTTTGTGTCTTAGCATTTCAAGAGACCTCCTTTTCCATCTTGATGGATTGAAATCACCTAATGAAGTGTGGGAGAATATATAAGATATTTTTGGAAAGATAGATGAGATGAGAGGACATCAAATCAAGAATGATCTAATCTCCTTGAGTCGCAGTAGCTTCGAATCATTGCAGCTCTACTTTTCTAAGTTTAAGGCCCTTGTTTTCCAGTTGAAACAATGTGGGATCAAAAAGAAGGAAGAGAAACTAGTCTTGGAAATACTCTCTAAGCTTGGTATTGATTATTTAGTGTTTGTTTCGACCTTCCATGCCACCCAGTTGACAGCTCGATCTTGGAATATGCCTAACCTTTCAGAGTTCATGGAATCGCTCACACAGGAGAAAGATAAGTTGGTGATGATGGGCACCATCAAACCTTCCAAATACCAAGATTTGGTTGCTGGAGAGTCAAGGGTGGATTCAAAAAGCAAGAAAAAATATAAAAATCCACCTAAGCAAAAGAGAGACAAGTCTAAGTCTCAAGAGGAGCCCCAAGTTTCCAAGAAGAACTCCCAGAAGAAGAAGAACAAAGGAGAAATGAGCAAGTGCGCATACTGCAGTAAGGGCTATAATCCTAAGATCTCTTGTATCAAGAATAAAATTGACATGTTGACCCCACTCTTGGAAAATAATAACATCTCCCTTCCTGATTTCTCAAAGAAGAAGGAAGGAGGATCAAATTCAGAAGACAAAGAGAGAGTACATGCCATGGTTGCTGGCACATCAAGCTCACCTAGATTCATCATAGACTATAGAGATTCTAGACATATTGTTTCGACAAAAGAGACATTATCCTCTCTTGACATGTCAAAAGGTCCACCAATAGTTTTGGGAGATGACTCTCTCACTAATAGTTTGGGGAAGGGTAGGATTTACATTGACCATGGTAGGTTCAATAATGTGTTGTATGTTCTAGGTATTGCCTCTAATCTCTTGTCAGTGTATCAGATCACTCATATTGGGTCTCCAAATAAGGTCATATTCTTCCCTGATGATGTTGAAATCACTGAGATTTCGGATGGTAAAGTAATAGCAAAAGGTGTTGTTGATCATACTTCAAAGGTATACAAGTTTTCCCATTTTCTACCCTACTCAAACCCCTCTTCTCTTTTGATTCATGCTAATGAAGAAAGAAAGATTTGGCATGAAATATTTGGAAATATTAACTATAAGTATCTTTATTATTTGAGTGAAAAATAAATGTTCATATGGTTACCAACGATCAAGCTTTCTAAGGGATTGTGTCAAGGTTTTATTCGAAGAAAACACCCAGAGCACAAATATCGGAAAGCTAGTCATGAGAGAACCTCTACACCTCTTGAGCTGATACACAGTGACATTGCTGGTCCATTACCTCATATGTCCATGTTTCAAGCCAAATATGCACTGACATTCATAGATGGCATTTCCAAGTATTGTTGGGTTCACTTCCTAAAGCATAAGTTTGAAGTTTGTGACCTCTTCAAAGTCTTTAGAGCCTTGGTTGAAAACTAGTCTGAGAGGAAACTCAAGATCCTTAGATATGAAAATGGCGATGAGTATGTCAATTCTGAGTTCACTGAGTATTGTAAATATGTAGGTATTCATATGCAGCATTCGATCCCTGACACAACACAACAAAATGGTGTTGCTGAGAGAAAGAACGGATTACTGAAGGAGATGGAAACCTGCATGATGTAGGCTAATACTTTTCCACCAAATTTTTGGGCCGAGGCTTTAAAATATGCATCCTACATCCAGAATAAGGTGCCTCATAAGAATCTTGAACGTTTGACTCCTTTCAAAGCTTGGATTTGGCACAAGAGAGATGTGACCCATTTCCAGATTTTTGGCTCAAAGGCTTGGGCTAGAATTCCAACTGAAAAGAGGAAGGATTTGCAACCCCAAAGCCAAGAGTGCCTATTTTTTGGGTATTCTAAATATTCAAAAGGGTAAAATATGATCAACTTAAGTACTGACAAATCTTTCATTGAAATAAGTGTTCATTTCCACGAAGAGCCTTTAGCAGCAATTGAAGTTGGAGAGTCTTCTTCACCACCAGATCTACTGATTGTAAGTGGAGAGACTAATGAGTTTTATAATTCTGATATGTCTGATAATGTTGATTTTATTTCAGATACTAACAGTCCTACAATACAAAAATGGGCAGCAAAGACCATTCATGTAGCTGGGGAACTAACTGGAAATCCTAATGACACTAGGAGGACTAGATATCAATTTGAGAGTGCCCTTTGTGTGAAAGATCCTCTATTTGTTGAGAAGTTATATATGATGGTTGAATGATATCCACAAGCATATGAATATTTATCACATGATACAATATGGAAAACAACCATGAAAGAAGAATTCATCTTGCTTGAGAAGAACAACACTTGGGAACGGGTTGATCTTCCCCCAGGGAGGAAGCTAGTTCAATGTAAGTGGGTTTTCAAGAATAAGTTTAGTGCTGATGGTTTACATTTTAAATATAAGGAAATACTGGTATCCAAGGCATACTCACAAGTACATGCTATTGACAACAATGAAACCGTTGCACCAGTGGCAAAGATGGACTCCATAGGGTACCTCTATCCATTGCAGCTTCTAAGTAGTGGGAGGTACATCACATGGATGTGAAGTGTGCTTTACTAAATGGAGATATCACTGAGGATATTTAAATGAATCAACATGAAGGGTTTGTTTCTAATCCATATTTAGTGTGCAGGTTAAAGAAATCATTGTATGGGCTCAAGCAAGTCTCAAGCAAGCCCCCAGGGCTTGGTATGCCAAGATTTATGGATTTTTACTATCACTGAGTTTTGTTAGATGAAAGTATGATACTAATGTATATATGAAGTTGATTCATTGTTCTTTGATGATTATTGTATTATATTTGGATGACCCACTGATTACACGAAGTTCAAATAAAGATATTTCCTCCTTAAGGATGCAATGAACCATGCATTTTCTATGACATATTTGGGATTGTTGAGCCAATTCTTGGGTCTCGAAATTGCTCAATACCAACATGGAATCAAAGTGCATCGGTCCAAGTATGATTTTGGAGTTTCTAAACAAATTCAACATGAAATATTGCAAGCTAAGAAAGACTCCCTTCCTTTCAGGATTTAAGCTTGAAGAAGCAAGTTCTTCTCCTATGCTAAATAATACACTATATAGGCAGTTAATTGGGTGCTTGCTTTATATTACACACACTGGACCTGATCTATCTTATGAATTTAGTGTGGATTTGAGATACATGGATCAGAATTATGAGATCCACTGGAGAGAAGCCAGAGTGATCCTAAACTTTGTTCAAGGAACAAGAACTCATGGGATCTTCTACAAAGAAAAATATGATCTTGATTTGATTGGGTTTACTGACAATGATTGGGCAGGTGACAACATAGATTGAAAGTCTACATGAGGATATGTGTTCATGATTTTAGAAGGACCAATCAGCTGGTCAAGCAAGAAGCAGAGTTCCATAGCACTCTCATCTACATAAGCAGAGTATAGAAGATTTGTAAATGCAACAACTCAATGTTTGTGGTTGCAGGGGATACTTGGAGAATGTGGCTTCGAATCAGAGTTTTAAACTATTATATACTATGATAATCAGAGCACCATTTGAATCTTTAATGATCCAGTTTAGAGACAGTGATCCAAGAACATTGAGATCCATATGCACTACATCAGACAGCTTGTGCATGATGGTACCCTTGATCTACTCTTATGTGCATCTTCATAACAAGTAGCAGACATTTTCACCAAAGTTTTTTTTGAGAAGACTTTCAGCATTCTCAAATAACTACTGGGGATTGCTGATCATGATGTGAAGCATGATTGATGGCAATATTTCCAAATTTTTTTTTCCTGTCCATGTTTAAGAGAGGATTTTTCCACTGGGTTTTTGCCTCTTTCCTTGGTTGTATGGACAAGAAGTATGTAAAGGGTGAATAAGACTTGTTTATAGGCCCTATATTTTTCTTATATTTACTCATAAAGTCATGCTTAAGGAGGAGTGTTATAATTATCAACCCATAGTTCCGTACATTACACATTAATTTAATAGTTTTTTGTCTTATTACCTAGTTTCCTAGATTCTATTCTATGCTAGTTTCCTTATACATGTATTAGAAGTAAACACATGCTAAAAATTATTCATGGAGTGCTTGGGAAACATACTAGAAACCAATTTTAGCATGTCTTATTTGTTCCATATTATCTAAAGCGTGTATCTGCCTTTTCTGAAAAGTTGCCTTGTTTTATTTATGATTTAAGGCAAAAGGAAAAGCTAGACTAGGTGTAGTTGACTTATTTTTTTTCCCACATCATCCTCCCTCCTTTTATCCAAATAAAAGCATGTATGAGTTTTATTTCCATCCCTTTTTATCTTTCCCACTTGAATTAGCAAATTCATGAGTATCTATCTAGATTTGGAAACTTCTTTATGCACCTATGGGAGATTTGACTAGCTTTGGTAAGCCTGCTTTTTTACTATTTTGAATAGCATCTTTATGCATTTGATTCTCTCATGTTATTATATATTACAGAATCATATTACTTCATAATTTTGGCTATTGTACACATACTCAATAAAGATTAGTGTTATGCTCCAATTTCAGTCTCCTTTGGTGTTAATTTCGCATGTTTGATTAGCAATTTTGTGAGTGTAATTGTTCTATCTCTTGGGTTCAATTTCAATGCTGAAAGTGCATCCAATTATTGGGTGGGAGTGTAATAGGACATATCCTATCCGGTCACAGACTGGTTAATAGAAAAATATTTCATTTGATGTGTAACCTGGTCTACTACCCTTGTACTTGCAGAGCCAATAATACCACGGCATGCTTCCTAGGTTTAAACATGGGATCGAAATTCGATTCTGGCATGTTATGGATATTCTCATATAAAATCCTAGACAAAGCATATATCAAATCTAACAATTGAGCCTTGAAGACAACAAATTCCTCATTTCACACTTTGTATGTCAAAACATCTTTCGCAATATAAGGAAATAAAATATTTGAGGAACCATTCCAATAAGAACTTGGGTCAAATGTGGGTCTTAATCAACCTCTTTCATTGGTGACACTTTTGAATATGGTTAGAGATATGTGTGGATTTATCCTTCCGAATGTCGATAAGAGATCTGTGTCGACATCATAGCGTACTGGTCGTTGAAAGTGGTTAAGAAAGGTCATGGCTAAGTGCTTAAAAGTATGATAGCTTCCCTCAAGGAACTTATGTTAGGAACCAAATCTATCATATTTTCCAATATTAAAAGTCTCCATTCATAAACCATATTCCTTTACTTTTCATACATTGCAGCACCATTATTCCATCATTTACTATTAAATACATATATTCTACGTCGTGGTTAATTATTATGATTTTCTTATATATTTTAATAATTAAAGATGTTTTATTATAGTTTTATTGATGAAGGTTTAGTGACATATTTCTATGATTAATCAACATATTATTTTGCTAACACATTCAACCTTATTGTACCAAGATGGCAATCAAAATCATATTTTTAGGACTCCTGGACCAGTGTTTCCTGCACCATATTTTCAGATTCATGTACCAGAATTCGGGATTCATGCACCCATTTTTCAGATTCTTGAACCCGAATCCATATTTTTAGGAAATCAAATTTCCAAATGTCAAATATCTTGGCTATGATCGTGGAATTTTTTTGTAGGTTGTTTCTCACCTCTCATGTATAAATAGAGGTTGAAGCACGAATCCTAGATAGAAAAAATTAGAGTAGGAAGCTGAACTAGTTTGTAACTCAGACTTGAAATAGAATGAGAATTGAAGCATTTTTAAACTGTTGCAAATAGGAATGGTGTGAGTTAATTTGGATCATATCAAGAGGGCCCCTTGATCTGAAAATGTTCTGGTGGTACATATTTTTTCATACTAACGTAGGCATGTTCATTTTTATTTAAGATTTTGTAATTGTAAGTGTTATCTCCTAAAATAACCAGTCTGTTTTCTATTATTTTAGGTGATAGGTTTGAGTCCAAAATTTTTATTTTTAAAAAATTTTCTAGAGTCAATAATGAGATCCTTGTTCTCATTACTAAGTCAAAAATCAAATTTATTGAGTCTTAATTTCAAAATTTTGAAAAGACAGCTTGTGGTAGTTAACTCTGTTTTGTAGAGGCTAGGTTCGCTACCAAAAGACCTCAGTTCTGGCAGCCGAGAGAATCAAGCTAAGGTTCAAGTTCACATTAGCTGCCAAAAGAGCCCAGTCTTGGCAACTAGAAGGATTAAGCTAAGTTATGTTAGCTGCCAAAAAGGCGTCTCATTAAAAAAAATTAAAAAGGAGAGCACGTGTCCGTACTCAAGCTTCACATCAAACGAGCCTGTGGGTTTTGCCGCCAAGGAGAAGATCAGAGCGCGTCTCACACGACCATCATGAAGTTTAATGTTGTTTTACTACTGAAAGCAAGTTATGAAACACCATATCATTAACTACGCAGGATTACGCAGGGGGTTCAAAATATGATGCATAGCTCCAGATCATTCGAAGCTGATCGATCCATCATTCACCCAGGGGCTCATAATGTAAGGCATCTAAAGATCATGTGAAGCTGATCGAATCATCATTTCACACGAATTTGGGTGATTTCATAGGCGATTACCTGCTGAGCTCATTCAATGGGTATCTCATGTCTTAAGCATTGCAAGCAGGCCCGAGGCTCCTTGTTATGTTATCACGCAGTTGGAGTTCTGGTTCGATCTAGGAGTTCTTTTTCATCAAAACAAATCCTCATCACGGGGCCTCTTTACAAAGGTTCGGCTCATGGCCAAAACAGGTCTGCCACTCAGAACAGAGCTCGATGGGGT
>LPNX011056586.1:155002-197887 GCA_001517045.1 Pseudotsuga menziesii
GAAAAAAGAGAAGGGAAAAGAAGAAGCTGGTATTTGAACCAGCTGAAGGAGCTCCTCAAGGAATAAATCCTCTAAATCTTCCTTACTCAGGATCTGAGTCTGGAGACGAAGGAGATCAAAGGGCAGAGCAGCCCATTGAAGGAGATAAAGGTAAAGACCTTCCCTCAGCTAATGCACCTAATCCTAAACCTTCCACACCAGAAACCAACAAGTCCAATAAGCTGCTACAGGAACTTTCCCAAGCAAAACATAATGTTCAGCAAGTCAAAATGCACAATGCAGAGTTGATTGGAAGGAATATGGCATTGCATGACCGAAGCCAGGAAATTGTTGAGAAAATCAAGAAGACAACAGAAAGGAATGCAATGCTGATAAAGGAGAACGCTAAACTCTATCTCACTCTCAGAATGCTCAGGCTAAAATTAAGGGAATTGGAGGGAACATAGGTACAACCAGTAATCCCACAAGCACAACCATCTGGCCTAGACACATTGGCTGAGGTCGCCACGATCCCTGAAGAAGAAACGCATGTGGAAACTCAAAAAGAACAACCTGTGGAAGCTCAGCAAAAGAGGGCTAAACGAGCGATACGAAGGAAGGGAGCAGCTGCAAAGAAATCCTGACAACTGAGCACCAGCTTGTGGGACAACATCGTTTTGTTTCTTTTTGAATTTTTGACAGGTTTCAGCTTTCGGTAGCTTAGGCGAGCCTCACTGAGCTCATTAGCTGCCAAAAGGACTAACTATTGGCGATTAGCGTCGTTGGGGTTTTAAAATTTGAAACGGTTACAGTGTTTGGTAGCTTAGGCGAGCCCCACCGAGCTCATTAGCTGCCAAAAGAACCGACTTCCGGCAGTTAAGGTATGAAATGAACAAAGTAGTAAATTGCCAAAAGCTGGTTTTGACAGATTTCTATGCTTTTACCCAGATATCAATTTTTGTTCGTGGAATTGGCATAAGACCAGTTGTAAGAGATATATTATGGGATATGTTATCCATATCTGAAGACCTTTGGGCGAGATTTCAGTTAGTAGGGCATCATTAATGAATTCGATCTTATTTCAAGGTATACCAATGAAAGTCGACCGCCACATCAATGACTTCAGTTGTTATGCGCCAGCCCAGCCCACCGAGCCTTCGAAGGCCAGCTCTTCTGCATCGAGCACTTAGCACAAATCGAAGGGGAATTACTTAATGTCATCTCCTTGATTTCAGAGACTAGTTCAAGTCTTTTAAATATTGTTGTTCAGTTAGTTTTAGTTAATTAAATCAGATCCACATTTTTAGGATCTGAAAACTATTGTGTAAAGGCTATAAAGCCTGAGAACCAAGACTTTGTAATGGTTCAAGCTTGGAGACTTTGGCCTATGTCTGATTGCTAGTCTAATAAAATCACAGTTTTCTCTTGTTGTTGTACTCAGATTTTGTTACCCACTGTTATTCTGCACTCTGTTGGATTATTTTAGCTCATGCTCATGATTTGATGGAGGAACTTCTTGATGCTTAGTATAGCCCTGCATGATGTATGTACTTGGTTGTATAAACCCTACAAATTTGATGTATTTGGTTGTCTGAGCATTATTCTATATGTCTGTTCTATTATTGATCATCTGATGTACAGTTTCTAAGAGCACTGGCTCATTAAATTATTTGGATTAGCAGTCTTTCATTTGTGCCATTCTTGTATCCCCTCGATCCGCTTGTTGAAAGTAAATGCATTTCTAAGTTACCAAGCATACTCAGCCATAACCACTGAGTAGTTTCTTGGAGAGATAGCAGTAAGCTTATGACCTTTTTTTGTAGTTGTTGATCCATTTTGCATATTTAATCAATCCTTGATTCGTTGCACCCAATACTATTCCAACACTTAATATTCTAGAATTATTGTATCTACATTCTTATTCTAGTGTCATAGTTCATGCAATTATATTCCATCATTCCAGTGTTCTCATTTTCATTCCAGCGCTATAATCTATTCTTGTACTACGCGTTCCTGCACTCCACTTTCATTCATGCAATGCATTCTGGCATTGTGTGTTTATACAATGTGTATTCTATCTCTTTCATCATTGTCGCATTGTATTATTCCATTGAAACTCATTCTCGTACAACATTATTGCGTTGTAACTCATTCTATTACTATAATCTATTCCTGTACTGCGGGTACTTGCACTGTGTATTCTACCATCGACCATTCCAACACTATCATTCTCACACTCGTGCCTTTACCTTCTTGTACATGTTAACACGACATAATGTTAGGATTATTAATCCTCCCTTGTCCAAATTTGGTCATATGTCTAAATTAGGAGTCATGTCTAAATCAGGAGTCAATCCAGTCTATTTATAGTCATTAGCACCATTGGTTAAACTTGACCTAATTGGGGCACATGTTTCAGTTACCAAAGTGTGGGGAACACTAATTGAGGCTCACTGCCACTTATTGCACTTAATTGCATAAGCTTAGGAGTCTCCTAGATCAATCCCTACAATTTAGGAAGCAAGTGGGAGTGCCAAAACCAACCAAGGTCAGTTCACTTTAGTTAATGATTACTCAAGCCAAGTTAGGAGTCAGTTACATTCAGTTCTATCCCTCTACATTCAGTTAGCGCTAGGTTCAATTGATTGCACACATGTGGGGTGCATTTCTCACCTACCACAATCAGTTAACCATTATTTAATACTAAATGTAACACTTGGTTGTGTTTTAGAGCTCCGATGAACTCCGGTTATGATTTAGACAAGGAAAGTTAACCACTGGGTCCTCCGATAGTGATTTAGACAATGTCTTGGTTACCTACAGTCAAGTAGAGTCATCAATTCGAACTTCCTCATGTGGATTCGAATTGCTTGTGGCTATTAAAGCCATTTTACATTATTGTAATTATTATCTGGATTACTTTTTTGATTAATGAAAGCATTCACAGCTGCAAGCCTTTTGCACTGTTTAATTCTTCAATGGCTGAGTAAATTGTGAGATCTTCTTTGTGAGTTGTGTGTTTGTCTACAGATCTATATGCTCAAATTTAACACATAATGTGTGAGTTATTTTAATATTCTTCCATATACATAATGTTTTGCATTTTATATATGAGCTTGTGTAAATATACTCTATTGGTCACATTATTCAGAGTTAAGTTGTTTATAATAGTTACATTGTTTAAAAAATAGTTATGTTAATATTTTATTATTAATATTGTTGTTCATTGTTTAAATTAGTATTTGTTTGCTAATATGCTACTTTAATTATTATTGTAGATTATATATGTACATATTATAGATGTTTTGAAATACAGTTATCATATTTTTTTATTTTCTATTCTGTGAGTTTTGTAAATAGATGTCATTATTATTATGCAATATAGGTATTCATATTTTCTATTGTTTCATGTACTATTAAATGTAGAACAAAACTAACTTCATATTAACATATCATTTCTCTTAAATTCTTTCACTTCCATTTCATCACCTTTCTTTCATTTTTATTCTTTAACTCTTTGGGTGTATCTTTTCAAGGACACTTCATTTGCATACTTTAAACTTAGATTTAATTTCATGTTTGTTAAATAGTTTTTTTTCCTTTAGCTAATCAGTTTTAATTCAATCTTCATGTAGTTTATTTTATTTTTGTGCTTAATTTCATTTATGTACTTTGGATTGTTGTACTTTAATTTTTGATAGATTTAATCACCAAAGGAAGATTAAAATCCTAACTTGTGAGATATGGATTTCTCATAATGGGTTTCAACCTAAGTTGTTAGTTTATTTCCATTTAATTGATTTTTTATTATTTCATTTATTGTATTGAATTGTGTTTTTTGACATTCAAATTAGTCAACTATATTAGGATAGTTTAGGCTCTAGTCCTACACATAATGTGCTTGCACCTTTAAATATATGATTCTCTATATGAAAATTTAATATTGGGATTTAATTGACATATAATTTCACCAACATTTTAACCCCGTTGTCGGGGAGGTACAAAGTGGATTAGAGCATACTTACTTTCACAAGTTTTATGTTTTATGTGTGATTTAGTTATAAGGACAACTTGTAGGAGGAGATAAAAAGTAAGACGAGAGGCAAGAACCTACACATCCACTCTGGTGGGGTTGCTCCAAAGCCTTTGTTTTACTATTTTATGCAAAGTGTGTTCCTTTTTGCAAGTTTGTAATAGAATAAATTTCCTCTATGCAAGTGTGTTTTCTTCTATGAAAGTGTATTGTGTTTTTTAATTCTGCAATTAGTTTCTATTATGTTTTAGTTTGCTTAAAATTTGTTTGAGTAGGTAGTTAGTTTTAATTCACTTTTCATATTAAAAGATAAAATTAAAAGTTAGAAAATATTTTGGGTGTTGTAAGAGCCCCATGAAATAATCCATCTATGAGATAGGACCTTTTAACCAAAAATATGGATTCAAATATGATCATGAGTTTGAAATAACTCTCTCATATCCTAGAAACAACTAGGATATCACTCTCAGCCTTTCAAGAAGAAAAAATATTGAAAGATGTCAAAAACCTACCTTCCTCTTAGGAAGTGATAAAAGATGAAGAGTTCTATGAACAATAGCAATAATGGAACAAGAAACCATGGACCACATCTGGAAAAGAGCATACATTAGAACCTGAGTTAGAGGACTTCGTAACATGCCTCTCACCATATATTTTATGCATTCAAGAGACTAATCATATGAAAGAAGGCGATTAGCATCGCATGGTAGAAGAAGACATTCAGAATTGAAGAATTGAATCAAGGGCATCATGACTATATTGATAAATGGTTCTAAACTAGCATCAAATCAAAGCACCGATATATTTTTCAACAAATCTTAGCATTAGATCATTTGAAACTATTAGTCTTTCATGCTTTTGTGTGCACTAAAGTTTATATTTCAAATCTAAGCATGAATGTACTTTCATGCCTATTATGCACATGGTTGCATTGGAAATAATCCTACACTTGAAGGATATTTTCTTTTGTGAAATGTAGACTAGGATAATGTGAATAATTAAAATAGTAAAGATAAAAATAAGCTTAAATATTGTGAAAACTAACTTGTCTAGCGCAACTTGGAAGAAACATTTCTTAAAAGAGAGGAAACTAGTGGGAAAAATTCTCAATAAGTATATAAGTTTGTAATGGTTCTTCAAATCATTTATTATTCAAATTATTATGTTTTGTACTTGTATTGGTTGACATGGAATTCATTAAGCTCCACCTTCCAATGGTCTTGTCCCATCGACATCAACAAATTATTTAGGCACCAAGACTTCATCTTTGTATAGTGCCCTAGAATTTGCATACATCAATGGAAGATCTCCTTATTGTTAATCACGAGGATTTATCAATTCCTATTGGTTAAAAAATCTTTTAAGTGACTTGACTTCAACATATTTACTCACATTTCTTAATATGCAGTGAGGTACTTTAGCACTCCTTATCATTAACAATGAGTTTCTTCACATTGGTTAATGACATACCTTAATGGTCAGTAATCCAATGATTTATTTTCATGCTCGACATCAACACATTTATTTAGATGATAAGAATTGTACCATGGTTTTGTAGCATTTGAATACTATATGGGTTTATGGTTCCACAACTTGCAGTAGTTTATTTCCTTGTTTTTTGTAGAAGTATGTTCTAATAAGAGTTTACATGAAGACATGCAAACCATCATTAGGGGGGAGGAGGACTCTTCAGATACTTATTCTCATCATATTCAGAGTCCCTCCAGTTTAGTTCATCTAACAACTGATGCAGTTCAATCTCTCATTCTTCTTTGATCTCAACAACTCAAATCCTTCAAAAACTCTCAACATATTTCAGTTTCAGCTCTAGTTCCATGCACCTATTCTAGACATTCATCTTTCACCCTTGTATATTGGGTTAAATGAACTCCATCATACCTTCAACAACTGGTATATTATATCTATTATTAATTATGAATAGGATCTCCTTCGTTCAAAATTATCCCAATCTAGGACAAGTGTCATACCCTTACTTTAATAATTTGATAATCTTGGAGTGCCATCTTGCAACATCTTCATGTATTTCACTATGGAAACGTATTATATTATATATGGTAATCATAATGCACAAAATTTCAGAATTGAGTGAGTTTGGAATATAACATCATGCTTGTAAATACCTTATAGAAGAATTAAATGAATATGAGCCATGTTTTATGACATTCATCATAAAATTTCGTAAAGGAAGTTAAAAAATAACTAGGAAAATAATAAACTGTACCTTAAGGAACATAATTAATTCTAGGAAAATATGACCTTCTAAGGAAAACCTTTGCTAAAAATAGGTTACAAATCCAGTTCTAACATATCGCTCTATTTGGGGATGAATCTCACCTTCTAAGCCTTCAAGAACGTATTGACTAGGTGCCTTAGACTAAACTCAAAATCCGCTAGAATTATACCCTCTGGAATTTTAACTCAAAATTGAATTTTTATACTCTTGATTGGGCTAGAGTCTTAATCTAGAATAATACACAATAAAAAAGTTGAATGGTATATATTATGAAATATGGTCACCTCTGATCTCAGTATGGGTAGAAATGTTTCAGAAACACCCATTTATTGGGCCTGCAAATTCTTCACTGTCCATGTTCTATAACACAAAAGTGTTATTTCCCCAAAAAATTATAATTTTAAAAGGTCCAAGCCATAAATTATTGAATTTCCCATGCTTACCTTTTTCATCTCTGTGCGTATCCCATCTGAGTATTGTATCACCATTAAGAAAGTATCATTTTTGAATTTCCTATCATGTCTTCCTTTAACTTTCCTCTTATAAGACTCAACCTTTTCTACTAATGATTATATTTCATGCTGGAGTTCAACTATCTAAAACATTCTTCTCTTAACTTCATTTGGTTCTTCTTCAATGTCATGTAGAAAATTAATTACTGGAAAACTTGATTGAATAAGAAATATTACATCCACGCCATAAACAAATGGAAAACATATTTTCCAATGGCCTTTTTTGTAGTCACCCTCTCTTCCCAAAGAGAATATTTTAGCATGGTATCCCAAGCCCTTTTAATTTGGAACAACATCTTTTTAATGTTGTTAACAATACTCTTATTTCTATATTATGCTAACCCATTTCTTTGAGTGTAATAGGGTGTAGAGTGTTATAGTATGATTGTATTTGTTGATGTAATTGTAACTTCGGAATGTATTCATCCATATTTCTTATGTATTGTAACCCGATGTTTATTCCAGGATGTATTTGAGTCATGTTATACCCCGATGTTTATTCCGGGAAGTTTCTATAATGTGAAAGTCATGTCAAGTCATTGTGGGTAACCCTCCCATAAGTCAAGGGTTAAAGTCCCCACAGTTGTGGGGCCTTAAGGTTATTAGAATATCCTAGTGAAGTCAACCCTAGGTGAGTCATTGTAAGTTAGGGAAATAGTCCCCACCATTCTGTTACCCTCCTGTTGGTTGAAGGAGGCAAAGTCCCCACAAGTTGTCAGACACTAGGGTTATTAGACACTCCTAGAGATATCGGCTCTAGTAAGTAATTGTTAAGTGAGGATGACATGTTGGAGTGGGTTCCAAGTGAATGGAAGAATATAAATAGAGAGTGAGTCTCTCTATTTACAACACACACACTCACTCATTGGGGTGCATGAGTGAGAGAAGAGAAGCTCTCTCAGTGTGAGAGAGAGAGACTGCTGCTATTGGGAGATCATCTTTATGTTTTCGGGTTTTACTTTTGGTGCTAATTCTATCTCTGATGAAGTTGTGGGGTTTTCTCCTTTATGGTTTCCCTGACGAAAATTCTGTGTGTCTCTTGTCTCTTGTGTTTTATTGCTGTGAATGTTATTCTCTTAGTTGAAGATCCTAAGATCATAGTGCTAGCTTGTATGATAAAATTCTAACATGGTATCAGAGATAACTTGAGAAGAAGACATTGTACAGCTGCAGAAGCTAGGGATTCTTACTTTTTGGGTCTCTCTCATTGGGAATTCACTTAGTGAACCTCTCACATAGCATGTGCGATCATAGGATATTAAAGAATACCATTAATTTCGAGAGATATTGACCCAAAATATTTTTGTTCAAAACCCTCTCAATACTTAAAACCTCCTCCCCACCCCTTTATATACCTCAATCCTTTTAAACCACCCTACCCACCCCCACCTTAAACCCCTCATACCCCCAATACCTGCAATATATTGGTTCATTTTTTGATAATTTTAAAACCCACAATATGAACTAACGTGATATAATATTGGACAACAAGTGAAGCCCTCATGGTCTCTCTCCACAATCCATCAAGAAAAGTGTGCTAGGCTGACTCTCCATTGAAGGGCACATCTTTTTTGTCGAAGTAGAATTCGATTCCGAGCATTTTCAGTTTTCGATGGAGAAATTAGGGCTTTCTACATAAGAGGAAGTTTTGAGTGAGCCCAGCATAGGATTGTTATCCTCATCAAAATCGAAATTTAGAGACCTGGATCAAGTTTTTTGGTTGAGTGAAACTATGGAAAAGTCAAACCCTAGTTTGACCCATGGGGGCTTCAGTTGTTGACCAATATCCTATCACATTAGTTCATATTGTGGGTTTTAAAATTATCAAAAATTGAACCAATATATTGCAGGTATTGGGGGGGGATGAGGGGTTTAAGGTGGGGGTGGGTAGGGTGGTTTATAAGGAGTGAGGTATAAAAATGGGTGGGGAGAAGGTTTTAAGTATTGGGAGGGGGTTTCAACAAAAAGAGTTTGGGTCAATATCTCTAGAAATTAATGGTATTCTTTAATATCCCATGATCACATGTGCTATGTGACAGGTTCACTAAGTGAAGTCCTCGTGGTTTGACCCCGAGCTGGAAAAACCCTAAATACTAAAACTGCTAAGTTTTGGTACATTTGCTATATCCCTAGATTGGAAAAGTCTCAAGAGTGAAAAATTTTAGAGGCTGAAGATAAAGTATTTAGTTACACTGTGTTCAAAATGCAGCCTCGGATTTGCTATATTTTGGGAGATATGATCCCTCCAAGTTAGGGTTCCAGTGTCTTCTAGAATTCATCCCTAAACAGGACACCTGGGGATAATTTCTATAGCTTGGTCTACATAGGTCCAAATGGAATGCTTGAAGATGTTCCAGAAAGGGAGCGGACGGTACTTTCTGTGGTCTGAATTGAATACCTAGAAGATGAAACAATGACACATGGAATTCCATACAACTTCACTGTTCTGAACAACCCTGTAAATGGTGAAATTGATTCTGATGAAACTTGTGGTGTTGGATCAAGGAAATACGAGGTTACCTCAATGAAAAATTTCAGTCATAGAAGAGCAGTAATTTCGGAGATATCACAGCAATAGAGACATGCATTTCTATGGAAGAAATTGGAAAACTAGGGCTTAGTGTTCCAGGAGCTCCCCTCCACTATTTTCAGAAGAGGACTACATTGGATAGCTCCATTTGAAGAGCTATATCTTTCTATCCAATCAGATATGAAAGATTCCAATTTTTGAAAATTACGGTTTCTTTGATAAACCCTAGATTAGCCAGCTCCGGAACCAGGATGGACACCTTAAATTTGTAATATCTAATATTTTGCTATTTCCATTTGAGGTTCTCATTTCAAAGTGATCTATCACATCAGCTTGATGATAATCTTGGTGAAGTTGACAAATTCCAAGCATGGAAGTATATGATCTCTCTATAGAAAATGAATTGGACACCTACATGAGTAGAGAGGTTCCATTTCTAAATGGAGATAAGGCTAGAATCCTTACACAAGAAGAACTTGGTCAAGGCCAAGAAGATCATGGTTGATTTAGTCACGGATCAACTTGTACCACAAGTGTCTTCCCTAAAGACACTGATAATGTTTGATTCCTTGAACAAGCTATTTGAAGGGAAGAACATAAATTATATTATGACCTTAAGAAATGAGTTGAAGGAAGTGAAGATCCAGAATGTAGAGACCATACAGTCATACTTTACAAGGGTCTCTCAAATCAAAGAACAACTTGTAGTAGTAGAAAAAGAAGTGGAGAATATAGAAGTGGTGATAGCCACCTTGAATGGCCTCCCAGGATCATGGGATTCATTCATGTGAGGAATGTGTGCCAGAAGGAAGTGATTACTTTCAGCAGACTTTGGGAAGAATAAGAATCTCAACTCATAAGAAGAGAAGAGAATATGGAAGCAACTGAAGATCAAGCTCTCACCTTCCAAAGAAGATACCTCAAGCGGTGAGGAATATGAAGAAATCAACTCTTGAATAACCTCTTATCCACCTTAGCATTTAGATAAGAAACGATGCTACTATGAATGAAGAAGACAATGAAGCTAAAGGCTCAAGAAGGAGTCTACCCAGGAAACAAATAAAGATAAGTATTCAATTGTCATTGCATGATATTGTTATGCATTTGATTATATTCAGTTGATGTGTTATGCATGATAGATTGTTTTCATTAATGATAGTATACTACTAATATGCATGTGATGGGTAAGTAGCTCATGGTTCTAAACAAATATCCATTGCTACTTATCTAGAATGAAACCTCTTTGCTGGCATATTGGATTAGTGCACAATCTCAATGTTGTCCTAGTAGAGATGGAAGGCATCTAGAAACGTTTTCGTGAGATATGGATGAATGTTGTATTGGCTAAAGTAGTTGCATGATCATATATTTATGCCTAAGAACTTGCCAGTATGAATATTCCTTATGAAATGTTTCTAACCATAAAAATGCATTTGACTTGTAGGAAAGATCGGGTACATAATCGCCTACAAGCAAAGAAGGATAAGACTTGTTCTAAAGAACAAGTGCCGACAGTTCAAGATGAAGAATAAATATGACGAATGCAGCGAAATCATTAATAAAGAACCTTCCAGCTATGAAGAAGTAACCAAGAAGAAAGGGAAGACCAGTTCAAGAAGAATGATGTCTAGGATGCAGTATCGAGACCTGAAGAGAAGTTCGTAGTTCCGTCATGCAGTAGATGGAAACATCATGGGACACAAGACAAGATTCGTAGCACGAGACTTCTGACAGACATTCATAGCCAGTGGGAGTTGAAACACATACATGATGAGATTGATGAAGATCTTAACCCTTTCGACAATGTTGAAGATGAAATTCTATACACTAGATGGATACATAGAATACTAGTAGCATAGGAAGCTACTAGTCACTCGGGTACAGAATGTTTCAGTACATAGAGTACAAAAGACAGAGGGAGTATTATGCTCCATTTCAGATGGAGTGACTATAGAATATCTTGAGTATCAACATGGTAATCAAGTATGATGTGAATTAGAAGATTAACCTAGAGGTTTATGTTGATTCAGATTAGGCAAGCAGCTCCATCGATAGGAAGAGCACTTTAGGATGTTGCTTCAATATGAGATCACGTGTGATCTCTTGGTTTAGTAGGAAGCAATCCTATGTGGCATTGAGTAGAGATGAAGCAAAGTATGTCACAACTTGTTCAACTAGTTGTGAGGAATTATGGTTGCAGAACCTACTGTCTGATTTATTTGATCTCCAGATGGATGCTACTTGTATACATTGTGACAACTAGAGTTGCATGAAGTTGTCAGAGAATCCAGTGTTCCATGACAAGTCGAAGCATATCGAGATCAAGTATCACTATATCAGGGATATGGTGTAGAGGGGAGCAGTGAAGCTCCATTATGTTGCGACAGAGGAACAGATAGCTGATGTGTTGACAAAGCCATTGGCTAGGGTGAAGTTCGAGTACTTCAGGGAGAATCTTGGTGTTCTCCAGATAAAGGTTTCCTCCAAGGGAAAGTGATGAGTCCCATAGCCATTCTGACGAACAAGTCAGATGCAAGGGCTGAGCCATTCTATCATGGTGAGAGGATTTGGTTCCTTCCATGTCATATATGCGTGCTAACTACCATTCTAGGGATGGAGGTACCTGGTCAGTTACCAGGAACGCTCAGTCTGAGACTGAAAGAGCCATTCTGACAAGTAGGTTAGATATAAGGGCTGAGCCATTCTATCATGGATAAAGGATTAGGTTCCTCCCGTGTCATATCTGAGTGCTCACCATTCTGATGAGTAGGTCAGATGTAAGTGCTACTGCCACTCTCTGGGCCCAGTGGAGGCACCTGATCCATTACCATGTATCTCAGTCTAGGACTGGGGGCCATTCATATGAGGGTGTAGGATTTGGTTCCTACTAGGTCAGATGTGAGTGCATGCCTTTCTGACGAGTAGGTAATATGTGAGTGCTAGCCATTCTAATGTGACTATAGGATTAGGTCCTACATGATTAGATATAAGGGCTACTACCTTTCTGATGAGTAGGTCAGATGCGAGTGCTGGCCATTTTGATGTAGGATGAGCTCCTACATAGATGTAAGGGCTACCACCTTTCTGATGAGTAGGTGAGTGCTGGCCATTCTGATGTGACTGTAGGATTAGGTCCTACATGAATAGATATAAGGGCTACCGCCTTTTTGATGAGCATGCCATATGTGAGTGCTGGAAATTCTGACGAGTAGGTCAGATGTAAGGGCTACCAAAGACCTACAAGGAGGTAGGCATACACCTAGCATGAAAGAAGGATGGCTCTGTAGAAATTCCTATGATGAGAAGAATCATGAGATAGAACATATGATGATGACTAGAGGAGATATAGATCGAGCTATGATCCAAATTCAGTTATGATGACTCCGACGGATCCAGATTGAGTGATGATATAGATCCAGTGATGATATAGATACAGTGATGATGTCTAGTTATGATGATCCAGATCCAATGATGATCCAGATCCAGTGATGATGTCTAGTTATGATGATCTAGATCGAGTGATGATCCAGATCTAGTGATGATGTCCAGTTATGATGATCCAGATCGAGTGATGATCTAGATCTAGTGATGATGATCTAGATCGAGTGATGATCCAGATCCAAAAAAGAAGATGGCATGAAGATAAATATGACTTGGAAATGCAGATGATGAGAAGATCCAGAGAAGAAGACTAGTGATGATAAATTGTATCGAGAGAATACCTTCCTAGTTAAGAGGGAGTGTTGATGTAATTGTAACTTTAGAATGTATTCATATGTATTTCTTATGTATTGTAACGTGATGTTTATTCTGAGATGTATTTGAGTCATGTTATACCCCGATGTTTATTCCAGGAAGTTTCTATAATGTGAAAGTCATGTCAAGTCATTGTGGGTAACCCTCCTATTGGTCAGGGGTTAAAGTCCCCACAGTTGTGGGGCCCTAGGGTTATTAGACTATCCTAGTGAAGTCGACCCTAGGTGAGTCATTGTAAGTTGAGGAAATAGTCCCCACCATTGTGTTACCCTCCTGTTGGTCGGAGGAGGAAAAGTCCCCACAAGTTGTGTGGCACTAGGGTTATTAGACACTCCTAGAGATGTCGACTCTAGTAAGTAATTGTTAAGTGAGGCCGACATGTTGGAGTGGGTTCCAATTGAACGGAAGAATATAAATAGAGAGTGAGTCTCTCTATTTACAACACACACACTCACTCATTGGGGAACATGAGTGAGAGAAGAGAAGCTATCTCAGTGAGAGAGAGAGAGACTGCTGCTGTCGAGAGATCATCTTTATGTTTTTGGGTTTTATTTTTGGTGCTGATTCTATCTCTGAGGAATTTCTGGGGTTTTCTCCTTTATGGTTTCCCCAAGGAAAATTGTTTTTGTCTCTTTTCTCTTGTGTTTTATTGCTGTCCATGTTTTTCTCTTAGTTAAAGATCCTAAGATCATAATGCTAGCTTGTATGATAAAAATGTAACACTATTCCCTTCATATAAATTTGTCATAGTTTTAAACTTAAATGCTGGAGCATTGTCACTCACCAATTTCCTTATGCATCCAAATTTACTTAAAATATTTTCTTGAAGAAAATTGAGGATGAATTTGTCTATTGTTATTCTTGTGGGAATTACTTACACCCACTTGGTAAAAGTTTTAGTGGACATTAAAATGAACTTATGTTGGCCACTTTAGGGAGGATGGATCTGACCTATAAAATATAAACCTCATTTCCTAAATGGAGCATTAATTGCAATGGATTTTAAAGGTAGAGATTACATCTTGTTCTTACCAACAAACTTTTGACATTCAGTGCAATATTTCACTTGAGAATAAACATTTCTAAACAAGGTGGTCCAATAGTATCTTGCTCTTAGAATCTTGTTGGAAGGGTTTTTTGGACAAGTTAGTTGCGTGGCATATTCAGTGTCATGCAAGCTCAAAAGATACTGCACAAGTGAAAGATAGCGTGCAAGGTAGAAGATAGAATATTTTGAATATTTTATGTAACTTTTTTGTACTTTGGACTATATTTTGCTGATATTGGTCATTTTTTTTAGATTCAGTTAATAATTGGTTAAGAGTTAGTTAGAATTGGACCTTGAATGTAAAGGTGCAAGCCTATAAATAGAAGTAGAATTGCAAGTGTAAGAGAATACTTTAGATAAGGATATTGGGAAGGATCAAAGATGGAGCTTGAATTGTGATTTGTTTTGAATCTGTGAAGCATTGCACAGAAGTAATATCATAAGATGGGAGTTGATATGAGTTGTTGTTTCTTTTATATTTTTTTTGTCTTATTGTTTCTGTGATCTGATGGCGAATGTGAATTTAATGTGTGACATGGATCTATGATGCAATGTTGCCTGCTTTTAAATGATGTTATCTATCTGGATTTGTTTATGCAACAGTATGATTGTTCCGGTTATGAATGAATGATGTGATATATGTTAGTAGAAATGATGAATAGACTTTTTGATGATTAAGTAATTGGCCAAATATGTTAGATAAGTGAATAATTTTTTTATGCAAATAGTCCTCTTCTTTTTTGCAGAAACTTGGTTGCGACAACTCTCCCTCGAACATATTAGGTGAGACTTCATCTGCTTCACAGGTGTTACCGGATAGGGTAAAGACTATATGGGTCGATGCTCAGGGATATTGTGGTAAGATAATAATCGACAGAGTGGGAACCCCTATCCACTAGTTTTTTTAGCCGGGCTTGATCCAACAGATGGTTCCGTTGCACCAACAAATGGTTTCATTGTCGGGACCTTCTTGCGACTCAGAGGAGGATATCTGGCATCCGACAAGACCATAAATTCAATATTAGTTCGATAAGAAGCTACAAGAATTTTCCCAGATATAAAATTAGAACCTTGGACTGACGATGGATAAATGGTTGGCGAGGTATATACACGAAATTCCACATGAGTAGTTTTTCTCTGAATTCCCCATCATTCTGTACGAGGGGTTGGCATGATTCACCTATCGCAAGACAAATTTCTAGGGAGGAAAGCCAATGTCCTAGGCCCCTGAACTGATCCAAGAGTTACAGGAGATTGATAACAAGGAATCATGGGTTGTTGAAGTCTGGTTGGATAGTATCCTGGAAGGATGTATCATTGAGTTTGCAGTCGACACAACTAAATCCCACATCGAAGCATAAAGGGAATTTTTCAATGGACCTAGAGGTAGGTTATTGTTGTCTCTACAATTGTCAATTAAGATTATTTTCTTTGAAAAGAGCACACTCAAGATGCACCTCGAGTAGTGGACATCTAGTGTGTGAAGGTGGTAGATACCCCAACTGAAGGGGGGAGATGAATGGAAAGATAAGGGGTAGATGGGTGCAAGTTTTGACAAGACTGTGAGGGAATCCGAGGAAGAAGGTTGTCTTATGAGGGGAGGATCAAGGTTTTGACAAGAGAAGAGGTAGAGGATAGGGAAAGGTCTTGCTACGATCGAAATACAAGACCACAAAGGAATACCACATGGGACAAAGAAACCCTACAGTGACGAAGAGGACGACCAAACCTAGACTATGCCCATGATAGCAGTAATATCAAACCCTAGTAGCAACGTACCCACTCCTCTGCTCACTACTCCATATTCAAGAAGAAACACAAGTTCCACAACGACTTGAATGACGTGCTGATAACATTCTAGTAGTATATCAATGTATATAGGAAGAAGGCCCAGGATGGCAGGTGACAAAGCTAAGTTAACTTTGTTCCACAGAAATGGTAATGATGATCTAGAGCAGTACTAGTTTTTATGTGAGGTAATATGGAATGTCACACAAATTACTGATGATGAAGTCAAGAAGGCCCAATTGGTGACCACTCTTCGGGGTCGTGCACTAGATTGGTTCATGAAATGTATGAAATTTCTTACAGGGAATCCTACAACGACACCAGATGAAGTCAAGAAAGGAGTAATTGAATAATTTTGGAAGCTGAAGTATGAAGCATAGCACATCACAGAGTCAAACGAAATTAAACAATTTCCTAATGAAACTGTTTGGGACTTTCACCAGATATTTAAGACACTAATGGCAAGAGTCAGTTTCAAAATGAGTGATGTTCATCACAGAGAGTGTTTTATTGCAGCACTGGTACCCCATATCTAGAAACCACTGATGCAGTAGAAGATTGTGACACAGAGTGAGGATCTGGAGATTTCCTATTGGGGAAAGTACAGTTGGTATGAACTAGATTCAAGCGCATCTGAAAAACTCAACGCTTCAAATGCAAGATATCAAGAAGAGGAAATAACCTCGTGAAGACCTACGATGCACTCAATGTCGCGTGGATGGATATGCCAAAGATACTTGCTCAGACTTCCAAAATTATCTTTTGTTTGGGGCACCGAATCTGCTAAGTCATGACAATGTACTATGGTTCTACATATGCAAAGTCTATGGGAATAGACATGAAGAATATGGTACATGTAGAAGATGGTGATGAAGCCGACAAACCTATATTGCTCATTTTGTTGATCTGTGGGGCATGCAGATAAATACTGTCACGCTTATGACCTTATTTAGCAACGAACATATGACTCATACTATGTGAAGGTAAACATCATAGCAAATTACAAAAATCATAGCCACCACCTTAGGTGGTACAATCTATACATGAACTGTAGTATACACCACCACTGCAAATGCAATTTTATACCATTGCATCCACAACCACAGTTTTCACCGCAGCCACAGTATAATCATATGTCGATGGATTCGCCACATCCAAAGTATGTTGAGGAATCACACTATGTTCAACAACAGTCAAATCCTCCACTGCAGCAGTTGGCTCAGCCACAGTACCAGGAGCAAGGAGGATTCCACGAAGGATTCTAAGGCAGAGGAGGAGGATTTGTTATAGGAGGAGGACGAGGTCGCGGACCTGTCCAATGTTACAATTGTGGGGTATTCGGACATTACCAGAGAGATTTTCCACAATTACAGTGTTCATGTACATACTGTACTAGAATTGATCACACTATCAAGAACTGTACACAACTAATCACAATATTGCAGGGAGGAAATATTGCTTAGTTGCAGAATCAGAACCAGTTTCAGAATCAAAATCAGTTACAGAACCAAAATTAGTTGCAAAACCAGGCTCATAATCGAATTCCACTTGAAAATCAGATTATGAATCAACCTATGAACCCAACATTGAACCAGAATCCACCAATGAACTAGAATCCACTAGCAAACCAGAATCAAAGATCGACAATTATGATGATCTCATCATATCCTAGAACAGAGGATGTCTATGTTTCCATCGTCACCAGTGGAGGTGCGACGATCGGAGAGGATGGCCCCCATCTGCAAGTTCAATTGGTTGGAAAGAAGAAGGTACAATTTGACATTACTTCCGAACGAGATACATTCTTTGAAGCATGGGATGTGATCGAAATAAATCCTGGTAAGTCACCTATTTATGAAATGACATGTGCTTTTGATTCTTCATTGGAGGCAATACCATCGCAACAGCATGGTACCTTGCATAAATTTTTTGAGAGATGCTTATTGCTAGAAAAATATATCGATGCTCTCACTGAGATTGAGAACATGTTGCACCAATGAGGTAAGGAGTGAAATGACTCCACGGTGAACTCTTTGCATAAGAAAAAGATGGGAAAAGAGATGCGCATGAACATTCATATTGGGGACTATGAAGTAGATTCAGTTATTCTGGATCTGGGCTTAGATGTAAATATACTGACAAAGTAGACATGCAAAAAATGAGGAGTCCAATGTTGGGTTGGTCTCCTGTACAGTTGTGATTGGCCAATCATTCCAAAGTGCAACTAATCGAACCTGTGTCGAACCTAGTCATAGATGTTGAAGGTATGAAGACCTATGCCGATTTTGATGTGATTGAAGTTATTGATCATTGAGGCTCCTATTTCGCATTGTTGGGGACTGGATGGGCTAATGATAGTATGTAATTAATTAAATTCAAGAAGTGGATGATGATATTTGAAAATCATGACATGAGAGTCATCGCTCCAATGGACCCAAAGAAAGGACGGAAGCATATTGATCCAGTAAAGGATGAAGTTTTCAAGGGATGGGATCATGCTTACAACATTTTAGAGGATTACATCCATGCAAGTGTTGATGGAAAACTTGGTTGGCGCAGCGCTAGTTCTGTTTCTTCTAATGATGTGTTAGAAAACTGGAAAAATCGCATGCACGAGGTGTCACTCAGGAATTCTAGTGTGATCACACAGTCATTGTGCCATGTTGCGACTAAGACTATCGAATTTCCAATCTATGAGGGGCTTCCATAGCTGTCCACATTCTTAATGGAGTTTGAAGAGAAGGAATAGAACCACAATTATTGTTGACACTGTAGGAAGCACTAAAGGCTAGTTGAGCATGTTGAAATATTGTAACTTCGAAGAATATTCTATATGTATATTTTTGTGGTCCTCGATGGTCCTACTGGGAGAAGCACTTGTATTACATTATACACCAATGCTCCTAATCAAAAGAACTAATAAGAGTCATGAGGTAGTCCCCTCTAATTGTAAAGGTGGGCCATCAACACCCCAGTGTGGTTACTTGAGCCTACATGTGTAACTCGAGCCTACATGATTTAACTCAATCCTACATGTCAAATGAGTTAACTTAAGTGAATGGATGAATATAAATAGAGATGTAGTGATCCTCATTTGAGACACACACTCTCTCACTTGTGTAGCGCATTAGTGGAGAAGAGAAGTAGCTGGAGAAGGAGGAGGATCAGGCTTTGATCTCCTTGCTAGTTTTATCTTTTATCTTTTTGGGGCATCTATATTGAGGAAGCTTTTGTTGGGTTTTTCCCTTTAGGGTTTTCCCAGGATAAATTTTTGTGTTCCTTTTTTTTTATGGTTGTGCTTGTCTATCTTTCAGTGATCCTATTTATATGCTTTTATCATGAAAATGAAATCAAATACTGATGTCTTAGCTAAGCATATGAAAATTTAACATGGTATCAGAGCCACCCTGAAAAGAAGACATTGTGTAGCTACAAAATCTAGGGCTTCTTAATTTTTGGTTCTCTCTACACAATTGATCAACAAAAGAACGCTAGGCTAACTCTCCATTGAAGGGCGCATCTTTCTGTCCAAGCGGAATTTGATTCCAAGCATTTTCAGTTTTCAGTGCGGGAAATTAGGGATTCTTGCAGAAGAAGAATTTTTGACTGAGCCAAGTATAGGATTTCTCTCCTCATCAAAATCGAAGTCTAGAGACCTGGATCAAGGTTTTTTTGGTTGGGTGAAACTACAGGAAAGTCAAACCCTAGTTTGAACCCGAGCTAGAAAAACCCTAAATACTAAAACTGCTAAGTTTCGGTACATTCACTATATCCCATGCTTGGAGAAGGTTCAGGAGCTGAAAATTGCATATGCCAAAGATAAAATCCTGATGTAAACTGTGTCCAACATTCATCCTCCGATGCAATATAGTTTCAGAGATATGATCCCTCCAAGTTAGGTTCTAGCCTCTTCCAAAATTTGTCCCTAAACATGACACCTAGGGAACATTGCTATAGATTGGGATACAGAGGTCCAAATTGAATTCCTAAATATGTTCAGAACTAGAATATGAAATAGTGACACATGGTAGTCCGTACAACTTCAGTGTCCAGAACAGTCCTGTAACAGGTCAGCGTGGAAAAAGGATCATAAATCCCAATTGGTGAAACCAATTCTGATGAACCCTATGGTGTTGGCTCAGGGGCATGCGAGGTTACCTCAGTGAAAAAGTATAGACACATCGGAGCAGCAATTTTAGAGATATCATAGAAACAGTGATAGGAATTTCTGCAGAAGAAATTGGAAAACGAGGGCTTCCTGTTCCGGGAGCTTCCCTCCACTGTTTTCAGAAAAGGAGTACATTATACAACTCCATTTGAATAGATATATATTTCTATCCAATCAGATCTTAAATATTCCAAGTTTTGAAAATTAGGGTTTCTCTGACAAACCCTAAATCAACTAGCCCTAGAAGCAGAATGGACACCTCAAATCGGTAAGATCTAATCTTTTGTTATTTTCATTTGAGGTTCTCATTTCAAAGTGATCTATCACATCAGCTTGATGATAAGCTTGGTAAAGTTGACAACTTCCAAGCATGAAAGTATTTCATCTCTCTAAAGAAAATGAATTGGACACCTACATAAGTAGAGAGGTTCCAGTTCCATACGGAGATGAGGCACAAAGCCTTACACAAGAAGAAATTGATCAAGGCCAAGAAGATCATTGTTGATTCAATCACGGATCAACTTGTACCACAAGTGTCTTCCCTAAAGACACCAAAGATGTTTGATTCCTTGATCAAGCTATTTGAAGATAAGAACTTAAATCAGAAGATGGCTTTGAGAAAATAGTTGAAGAATGTGAAGATCCAGAATGTAGAAGTGGTGATAGCCACCTTGAATGTCCTCCCAGGATCATGGGATTCATGCAAAGAATCTATGCCAGAAGGAAGTAATTACTTTCATCTCGACTCATAAGAAGAGAAGAATAAGATGGGAGCAATTTAAGATCAAGCTCTCACCATTCAAAGAAGATCCCTCAAGCGATGAGGAATATGAAGAACTCAATTCTTGTCATTTGGATAAAAAATGATGATTTCTGAATGAAGAAGATGATAAAGCAGAATGATCAAGATGGAGTCTACCCAAAAAACAAATAAAAGATAAGTATTCAATTGTCATTTCATGATATTGTTTTGTTATACATTTGATTATATTCAGTTGATGTTCTATGCATGATAGATTGTTTGCATTAATGACTGTATATTACTAATATGCATGTGATGGGTAAGTATCTCATGGTGCTATACAACTCTCCATTTCTACTTATCAAACCTCTTTGCTGACATATTGGATTAGTGCACAATCTCAATAATGTCATGGTAGAGATGGAAGGAATCTAGAAAGTTTATGTGAGATATGGATGAATGTTGTATTGACTAAACAGTTGCATGATGCATAAGAATTTGTCATTATGCATATGTTTTATGAAATAGTTCTAACCATGCAACTGGTGCATGTGAATTGTAGGAAAGGTCATGTACAACCTCCTACAAGAAAAGAAGGATGAGACTTGTTCTGAAGAACAAGTGATGGCAATTCAAGATTCACTCCAATAAACATGAATCTGAAGCTCCTAGGGTCAGAGACACCATGACAGAAGAAAGAGATTCAGAAAGCAGTAGATCCACCTTGAAGGATGAATACCACCATGGGTACAAGAGATAACTCAAGTTGAAGAAAAGAATGTTATGAAAGAAGCTATGATAATAAAAAAAAATTAACAGTTGATCATGGGGAATGATGTATACGATATGATTTCGAGACATAAAGGGAAGTATGTAGTATCTTCCATATGGATCTACAAGAACAGGTGTACAAAGCAAGGTTCATGATTTTTCTCAGAAAGAATAGAATATGACATGAAATACTCTATTGACTAGTATATATCAAGCATAGAACCACCTGTACAGAATGAAGAGGGAAGATGATACTCCACTTCAGGGGGAGTGACTACAGAAAATTATATCTGAGTTCGACATGGTATGACATGATGGATAGCTTCGTGATGGATCGAGACTTTACCAAGAGTAAAGTGGGATCCAACCTTCAAGGTTGAATGCAAAAGACTAGGATATGCTGATGACCTGAGAAGACAAACTCATAGAAGATGTTATGATACTAGAATGATGTTTGGGATATAGTACTCAAACCAGAAAGCAAGAATATGGTATCTTCCAAATGGATTTGCAAGATAAGATATGTTGATGATAGAAGTAAGGTAAGACTTGTTCCTAGAGGTTTCTATTAGAAAGAGGGAATTAATTCTGAATAGACACTTACTCTAGGAATCAAGGTACACTTCCTTCAAAACTATCATGGTAGTTTCTTCCATGATGAAGTAAAGACAAGCCTTCATTAATGGTATGATTGAGGAAGATTTTTACATCAAATAGTAATGAGGATTTGAAGTTGAAGACAGATGGAATCAAGTATGCAAGTTGAAGAAGGCCCTGTATGGCCTGAAGCAAGCTCCCAGAGCTTGGTATGGAAGAATAGATAGTTTCCTGATGAGCATGGGATTTTCCAAGAGTAAAGTCGATCCTAACCTTTCCTAAAAGGTTGTAGAATATGAACCTATCATTCTATTACTATATGTGTATGACTTATTCTTGACAGGGAATGAGAAACATATCATGGAAAGCAAGAAGAAACTAGTAGAAGAATTTGAGATGAAAGACCTTGGGTTAATGCATTATTTTCTAGGTCTGGGAGTATGGAAAAGTTCAAAAGGAATATTTCTCAACCAGGGAAAGTATAGAGATATTGAAGAGATTCAATATGGTGGAATGCAAAGTCATGGCCACACCCATGGACTCCATCCTGAAGCTGTTAGCTGATCACTCATTAGAGTTAGTGGATGTGACTCACTACAGACAGATCATTGGGTCATTGATATACTTAACAAATACCAGACTAGACATTTGTTTTGCTGTGAACACCTTAAGTCAGTATCTTGTTCAACCAAGACGAGTTCACCTAGTAGCTGCAAAACATGTGATGAGATATCTGATAGGGACTGATTCTCCCGTAATCAATCCAGTGGCTTCGGTCCTCGAGAATGTGGTAGGATTGCATCATCCTTGGACATAGTCCTAAAGTGATAGGGACTAATTCTCCCGTAATCAATCCAGTGGCTTCAGTCCTCAAGAATGTGGTAGGATTGCATCATCCTTGGGCATAGTCCTAAAGTGATAGGGACTGATTCTCCCGTAATCAATCCGGTGTCTTCGGTCCTTGAGAATGTGGTAGGATTGCATCATCCTTGGACATAGTCCTAAATTGATAGGGACTGATTCTCCCATAATCAATCCGGTGGCTTCGGTCCTCAAGAATGTGGTAGGATTGCATCAACCTTGGACATAGTCCTAAAGTGATTGGGAATGATTCTCCCATAATCAATTCGGTGGCTTCGGTCCTCAAGAATGTGGTAGGATTACATCGTCCTTGGACTTAGTCCTAAGGTGATAGGGACTGATTCTCCCCTAATCAATCCGGTAACTTCGGTTGTCAAGAATGTGTTGGGATTGTATCATCCCTGGACTTTAAGTCCAAAAATGATCCAAAGACTTTTTGTCTTTGAGTTGTGGATTGCAGGTTGTTGCTGATGATGATGATGTCGTACTGATCGAAATATCAGAGTATGATGATGATGATGTACTGATCAAAAGATCAGAGTATGATGACGTACTGATCGAAATATGAGAGTATGATGATGACACACTATGATTATGATGTTTCTGATTGAAAGATTAGAGTATGATGATGATGTTTCTGATCGAAATATCAGAGTATGTTGATTATGTTTCTGATCGAAAGATCAGAGTATGATGATGATGTTTCTGATCGAAAGATCAGAGTATGATGATGATGTTTTTGATTGAAAGATCAGAATGTGATGATGATTATGATCGACATATCAGAATATGATGATGATGATGTTGCTACTGATCGAAAGGGAAAAGTGTTTATGATGATATTGCTAATCGAGAGGTCAAAGTACTGAAGATGTTGCTGCTGATCGAAAGGTCAAGGTGCTGAAGAAGTTGTTGCTCATCGAAAGGTCAAAGTGTTGAAGATGTTGCTGATCGAAAGGTTGAAATGCTGAAGATGTTGTTGATGATCGAAAAGTCAAAGTGCTGAAGATGTTTCTGATCGAAAGGTCAAAATGCTGAAGATGTTGTTATTGATCGAACAATCAAATTGTTGAAGATGTTGCTGATCGAAAGTTCCAAGTGCTGAAGATGTCATTGCTAATTGAATGATCAAACTGCTGAAGATGTTGTTGATCAAAGACTGAAGATGTTGCTGATGATGAAGACTAAAGATTGAAGATGAAGACTACATGATTTATAAAAGCTTCCAATGATTTATAGATGTGTTACCCTGCTGATGTTGATGATGTCCCCTATCTCTACTCTTGTTGTTTTTGATGTTGCTGTAGAATACCCTTCTCGTTAAGGGGGAGTGTTGAAATATTGTAACTTCAAAGAATATTCTATATGTATCTTTATGTGGTCCCCGATGGTCCTACCGGGAGAACCACTTGTATTACATTGTACCCCGATGCTCCTAATCAGAAGAACTAGTAAGAGTCATGAGGTAGTCCCCTCTAATTATAAAGGTGGGTCATCAGCACCCCAGTGTGGTTACTTGAGCCTACATGTGTAACTCGAGCCTACATGATTTAACTCGAGCCTACATGTCGAATGAGTTAACTTAAGTGAACGGATGAATATAAATAGAGGTGTAGTGCTCCTAATTTGAGACACACACACTCTCACTTGTGTAGCGCATTAGTGGAGAAGAGAAGTAGTTGGAGAAGGAGGAGGATCAGGCTTTGATCTCCTTGCTGGTTTTATCTTTTATCTTTTTGGGGCATCTATATTGAGGAAGCTTTTGCTGGGTTTTTCCCTTTAGGGTTTTCCTAGGATAAATCTTTGTGTTACTTTTTTTATGGTTGTGCTTTTCTATCTTTCAGTGGTCCTGTTTATATGCTTTTATCATGAAAATGAAATCAAATACTGATGTCTTAGCTAAGCATATGAAAATTTAACAAAACACGATGGTGGCCGACCCATAAAAAGATGATCAATGGATGGGTGTTGTGTTGATGGTTGATGATAGTGTGCTTCCACGATGCAAAAATATATCACACTGGGAGGTACAATAGGAAGAATGACCCCAACAGTCACTTGATGGAATGTCAGGCTTTGTGGTAATCACGACTGAAAGATGAATGGGTCCATACCTTTGTCCACACTTTAGATGAAATGTCGAGGTTGTGGTATGTATCAGTGGAGTTGCATAAAAAAATAAACACATGGGAAGAGTTGATAGTTTGATTTTCCCACACTTTCTCTTTTGTGGATACAAATCTAGATGTCCATAATGCACTTCAACTCATCCATGATGTGGTGTTGAAGGTAGTGCTAGTTGCATATCCAGTGAATCCACATGCACATTGCCACATGCAATCGATGATGGAATGTTATAATGTGTCAATATTCTAGAAAAAAAAGGGATTAGGCATGTCGTAGTGCCAGATATACCGACCAAACCCCTGAACGAGCTGCTAAAGATTAGAAAATTCAACATTGGGAGAGAGGAGAACCCAAAATTTGCAAGTGTTGGGGACTATTGGGATGAAGAGACTATGGAAAAGATCACGAATCTGCTGCATGAATTTCAAGATTTGTTTCCAACCAAATTTTTTGAAATGAAAGGGATCCTGGGTGATTTGGGAGAGATGAAAATTCCATTAAAATTAGATGCAAAATCGGTCAGGAAGAGGTCGTATCACTTGAATCCACGATACAAGGAGAGGGTTAAAGCTGAGGTGGATAGGATTTTGGATGATGGAATAATTAATCCAGTCGAAGAACCAGAATGGATTAGTCATATGGTGGTTCAAGACAAGAAAACAGGTGAACTTTGGATATGTGTCGATCTATGAAAAGTGAATGATGCATGTATGCATGATCCACTTCCAACACCGTTCACAGAGGAAGTGTTAGAATGAGTAGGAGGTTAGGAGATGTATTATTTAATACATATATTCTCTGGTTATCATCAGATTAGGATCACAAAAGATGATTGGCATGAAATAACATTGGTTACTGAATGGGGATATTTATAGTACACAATAATGCCATTCAAATTTAAGAATGTACATGCGATATTTTCTCGGGTTGTTTTCCCTGCATTCAAATACTTTATTCAGAAGTTCCTACAAGTTTATATGGATGATTGGACAATGTATGGCCTGATTAAGGATCACCTAGAAAACTTGCAATTGATGCTGGAAAGATATTGACACCATTAGATTGTGCAAAACCCGAAGAAGTCTATTTTCTACGCACCCTTTGGGATGTTGTTGGGTCACATTGATTGCAAGAAAGGATTTTTGGTTGACTGTGTGAAGAAAGCACTCATTTTGAGCTTACTGCCACCTAGGAATGTGAAAATTATTAGGGCGATGTTGGGGCACATCGGATACTATCACAAATTCATTAAAGTTTATGCCGTGATTACAGTCCCTATGGAAAATTTATTGAAGAAATATGCAGCATTTGTATGGAGCCAATAATGTTAAGGAAGCTTCAACACACTAAAGGCCAAGATGGCGTCTACGCCAATACTAGTTTTTCCAGACTGGAACAAGGAGGTCTATTTCCATGTTGACGCCTCGTTTGTTTCATTAGGAGTGTTGCTTGCACAACCTAGAGAGGGGGATATAGATCATCCAATTTCTTTGGCTAGTTGGAAGTTGTCATTTGCTCAGAAAAATTATACAACCACAAAGAGAGAAGGTCTGGCGATGGTATTTGCACTGCAGAAATTTAGGCATTACCTTTTAGGCAGTCATTGCATTTAGAAAGGTATGTGATGCTAACCACAGTGACATGGACTTGAATATTCCAGCAGTGTTGTGGGTGTTTTGCACCACTTTCATGAGATTGACAAGGAAGACATTGTTCAAATCGGTATATGGACAAGAGGCATCCATGCCTATGGAGTACATTGTCCCCAGTATGCACATTGCAGCAGCGACAAGCATGGATGATGAAGCAGCACTAGATGAGTGCGTGGTGTAGTTGATATAGCTTGAAGAGGACCGATTTATTTCCAGATTCCACCAGCCCATCGAGAAGGATCGACAAAAGGCTTGGCATGACCAGCGCATAAAGAACAAACAATTTAAGCAAGGAGATTTGGTGTTGTTGTACAATGACAAGGTCATGAAGCATCCAGGTAAGTCATAGATGTATTAGCTAGGTGCATACCTTATTAATTCTATTACTTCTAGAGGCTTTAGCTGTAGCAATTAGATGGAGCAATTCTACCAAATCTTGTGAACGGTAGTCGACTGAAGCCCTATAGGATAGGGTCAAAACCCCACCATGTGTGAGGCACTGTGGAATAAAAAAGAGAAAGAAAAAAAGGAGGTATATAGGATCATGGATGAATGGAAGGCCTACAAAAAGCAGGTGTTTGCACAAGCGTAGGAGTTAGTAGTGAAGTAGGAGGTCATGCTACAACATCTGCACTACGAGTAGATGTCAAATTAATAATTAATAAATATAGTTAAAATTATTTAACCAATGGTGGTTGTGGAAGTGACGTGTAATGATGGTGAATCCGACTATTGGGTTGGTAGAATACGTAGAATATTCGTGTAGTTAATGAATTATTTGGTCATGATGATCGAATTGATTTCATAATGATGAAGTATGAGTTGATTTAATGCTATAATAGGAACCTTGCTATGGTCGAAAGACACCATTGTGAAGAGTTGAACTACATTGAATTGCATAGTTACCAAGTTGTTGAGAGAGATGTTGAGAAAATATTAGAAGAGTAAGATAGTTGCTAAGTCCATAGAGGGTGTGAGCTCAGTAAGTCTAGAATCGAATTGGTGCATAATGTAGAGAAACAAAGAAACTGTAGAGATTTCAAGTGAGCAAGATTCACCACTCAGACTAGTTGAAATTGAGGAAGAAGTCACTAGTATGAAAGATTTCTCATCAAAGAAGAGGAAGGCACAGAAGCCCAGCTATCTATTACCATAGAAGAGATGAACTGGGATGGCCATGAGGGTGCAAGGAGAAAACAGTACATAGACAGGGCCTTCAAGCCCTAGAGTGATGGAATTTTCTTTTAAAACAAGAGTGTTTGTCAAGGACATCCATAGATATGTCCCCCCTAGTCGACCTAGTGCACAGGCCAAGAAACCCATGAAGAAACAAAGATACCATATTCAAATGTTGGCCTTACCACACAGGATGGTATGCACTTCTGATATTGTTCCTACAATGATGTAGATGAAATATGAATACCATTACCTTCTTGCACTCAAGGATGTCACAAAGGAGTCGTATATGCCAGTGGTATCAGTAGAAGGTGCCCCGATCGAGCATATTCCATAGGACTAGGAAAGAGAACTAGACCAAGATAGATTGCTCGGGTTAATCAATATGCTGCACTTTGGCTATCCAACTGAAGAAAATTCCTGTCTGAAACAACTTTTGGCATATTTCCATTGTGGGTATTTATGGTTAGATGAGCTGGTTGAAGTCACGGTGGAGTTTATTTCAGCAATAACGAGGCAACCCAAGGATGGGCCAGACCCCTCATAGTATATCCATGTCCAAGATAATGATAGGAAGTTGGAAATGACTTTGAAGAGGTGATATGCCCTAGATCACGATGGGAGGGCCTACTGCATTGATAGCATCAATGACTGTGCAGTACATATTGGCACCATGATTATGTCTAGTAAAGTAGTAAGGAAGAACTGCTTGGTTTAATGTAATTATGGGGTGTTCACATGTGCTAAGTTATGTGTGCAAGGAACACAAATGAATTGATCCCTTTTTCTGATGAACCAGTTAGTAGAGGACGCAGTGGCCATGCAGATAGTGAAATACAATTCACATACAATTGGCACCTTAATTTGATTGTGCTAGTAGCGTGGATGGATTTAAATGATTACCAAGGAATGGACATCAAAGAAATAGAGGTATGTAAGGGTGTGCAACACCAGAACTTATGGTGGGTTAAAGAAGCAACTAGAATGGTAGACTATTCGATCCAATTTTGGATCTACTGGGAAGCACTACAGGCGGCAGTAGTGAAATTTCCAATACTTATAGAGGAAGACATGAAAAAATATAAGAGGATTGCATGTTTTCCAATTGGACCCCATAATTTTTACGTTTAAGCGTGGCAGGACCCTGCCAAGAAATGGACACTAATGAGGTATAAGGTGACTAATGTGTAACTAGAAGCAGTGATCAATAGAAGGCCCACAAAATGGAGAGAACCAGTTAGTATAGCATAAGTCTCGACAAAAAACACAGCAGATGCACCTGAGGATCCCAGGAACAAAGATGACCAACAATCAGATGATGACTCATCGATAGAGACACCCACTGACCTAGAAGAGAAACGCACACTCCAGGAAATTTGAGCAAAGATATGCATGGATCATTCTCCAAGAAGAAACAATGTGTCGGCAATGGAAGCACAACTACATCGACTTGGAAAGGTTGTTAATGATGCGACTGATGCAACCGCAAAAGAAATGAATAAAACAACACAAGAAGGGTTCTTCGAGGTAAGAGATAAATTGAATTATGTTTACAAAGTAATTTTGAAATAAGAACTAGAGAACATAGTTGTGTAGGATTATGCATCAATTGGCACCAATCCACGAGCCAGGAATGTTCAAATTCCCATGACTATGATGAATTCCATACGGAAGAACTAAAATACCTCTCTGAAGTAGCTTTAGAATGTTGCATTGGAAATCAACAGGTTGTCTACCTAGAATTTATTTCACATGTAGCAGGTCTCCAACCAAGAGTTGGCCAATAGGCAGAAGAATATCAACAACTAGTACTTGCGGTCATAGGAGAAAGAAGAAGCAATGCAAAAAGGGATAGAATAATTTTGCTGAGCCAATCAGAAGTTGATAGAAGACAAAGTAGAGGAGATAGAGGTATTTAAGTGTTATAGCTACAATAGATCCCATGTTTTATCCAAAACATGAGAGCCCAAAGTTTTTACATGCAAAAGCTAATGTTTAATTTCCTTAGTCAATTTTGGAGGTTTTTCGTCATGTCTGCATGCATTCTCACCTTTCACATAATTTGATTTAGTTAACAATTTTCACTTTTGAAATTTTATGCATTTTTTGTGTTTTTACTGAGTTGTGGAAAGAATTATTTTTTCCCAAAACTTTGTCTTTCGCACAACCAGCAACCCACAAATGCATATTGCAGAGATGACAGAGGGTTATTCAAATAAGTGCAGGAGCTTGGTTTTGCATTTGAAAATTTTTCGTTCTGCATCCTGCAATGCATAATTCAGACTGCAGGTGCAAATTTTGTTTTTTATAATCACAGTTTGTCATCTCTATAGCTTGCAACTATGGATTGCGGAGAAGTCATTCCTTTTTCATGTTGTTTGCATTTCTGCAACCTACAAGTCGCATTGCGAATTGTGGATTGCGAGATGCACGTTATTTTCAATTTTACTTATTTGTTTTTTATTCATTTTATTTTTTTATTATTATTTCAATTGGTTGCATAATCTTAGTGATTAACTTGACATGTTATCTTTCACATTCCCCACCTAGATTTGGTCTTCACTGTAGAAGCTGCTTTATTTTATTAGTTTTTTTATATTTCAAATATTTTGTCATTTGATTCCGACTATTGTGTGTAATGATTTAATATCCTTATTTGAACATGTTTGAATCATTTGCATGCTTCAATTTTAGCTAGTTAAGTTCATATGTTGTTTCAGTAGTCTTGGCAGCAAATTGAACTTCATTGAATCAATAGGCTTAAAGAGCATATTGACAATTCATAATAATTTGATTGAACATTTTTTTAATCCTTTTGATTTATGACATGAAAGGATGTGCATCAAATAATGGAAAGAGTCAATCATTTTTCCTTAAGCAAAGTATTATATTTTACAAAGAATAATTAGCTTTTCTTATTGATAAGATTATTATTATTGTTTAAATTATATTCGATATACTTTTTGAAAGACAATATTAATAATTTATTTATATAATTGAATTTAATATAGCATGCTATTTACAATGTTAATGCATAGGATTTCAATAAACCCTAATTTGTTGTTGTCATGAAGGATGAAGTTCAAAAACAGATCGTGCACTTGTAGAAGACATGTTTTTGCGTGGAGGATTGTGAAAAAAGAGTGAGGAATTAGCTCAAACGGTTGAAAACCCACTTCCCAAACAGGCCCATTTACCCTCTGTAATGAATTTTTTTTTGAAATCTGTCAACAATTTGGGAGAAAAGTGCGACCAAATAGAGGTGAATTTTCTAGAAGTTCATTTCCATTTTTTTTTGCATAGTTGAACGAACCATGCATATGGGGAGTTGATGCTATCCTTCCCACTGCTCTTCACTTCTATAAATTCAAGCTCAACATTCATATAGGGGGAGGAAGTTTTTGACAGATCTAGAAAATATTTCTCTTTCAGAGCTATGTAATTTTCTGGCTTTCAATTGTTTGAATATAGAGAATTGGAGACGCTACTGCCAAGGAGGAAACATCAACAGAAGAGACTGGAGACACTTTGTTTGATGCTAATTTTGTAATTTCTTATGGACATTCAATTATACATTAAAGTTATTTCCATATCTTCTTTTGTCTATTATCAATCTTCTTAGATGATGTATGATTTCTTCACTTTAATTATCGATGAATATTGTTGATTTTGCAGTCAATCATTAACGCATTGATTTATGACTTGGATTTATGTTAATTCATAAGTATTTTTGTACTTATATTTTAATTAAATTTATTTGATTAAAATCTTTATCTATTTTTACAATTGATTCATAGAAACTATTTAATCAATAATTCATGTTAAGTTTCCAATTAACATAAGAGTTACAAGGTAATCTTGGATATGCTTAATCTTTAAATTATTATCAGTAATTTTAATTGCTTGGTTACATTTGAAGTAATAAGTTAAATAATTTAATTTTGCATTTCCATTAAATTGATGAATAACTTATTTTAATTCGAACCAAGTTATCTTGCACCTAATGAATATATTTCTTTTAGATTAGATCTAACTTGGCTTATATTTCTTTCTACGTAGATCTCTTGTTTTGTAGACATATAATATCTTGTTTTCCTTCATAGGAAGACTGGTCCTTTGGGATAAAATGCACCCACTCAAAGAGTTCCAATGTAGGCCTAATATACGTGGGTATTAACCACACCAAGCAACTCGAGGATAGGATAATACTTGCATAGGATTATCTGAAGCCTTTGGCTGGGTTTTCATCCCCTGTTGTTTTCCTTGGATACCTTTCTACCACCTACATAACCGAGGAATCAACATGAAGAAATTGCATGAGGATTTGGAAGCGGCAGTAGCAGATGCGTGTCAGCATGTCTTGGATAACACCACAAAGCTGGATGCAGTATCCAAAGAGAATAAAATTGGAGTTGTTATTGCAAAACTACAGAGTGAAACCATCATTTTGTATGCTTTGATACAACCCTCCACACCACCAGGACATATATCTGCAAGAAAGGATGAGATATAACATCTAGACACACAACTCGATGAGTTAAATAAAGACACCAAGAAATTCACAGATGCCACTACCTAGGTTTGGGGAAGCATAGTGTAGGAAAAAGAACTAGAGAAACTGACTGTACAATTGCACGAAGCAAATGGGAAATTGGAGAGCCTGAATATGTCGCTCAAATAAATTCCATTTATGATGTAGATCACCAAGGCGCTAGAACTAAAGGATATGCAGCAGCGAGTTGCAAGTGCAAGATAAAGGAAGCAACAACGTAGCGCATAGTTAGACGAGTTCCAAGAGATTGGAGTGTAGCTATCAGTGAAAGCAGTTTCTGCGCTCCAAGACATACAAGAAAGAAAGACAAAAATTTCTCCAAATATGATTGAGAACCATGTCAACCATGATCTAAAGGTTATCCAGGAGATTACTGAATGGGTCAAGGAGCAAGTTAAAGTGATAACTCAACAGTTTGCATATTTCAAAGCCAAGTTCATTGAGTTCACCATGTCTGGGTAAGCACGACTCAAGGGAAAGACATAAGATTGTGGTTGGGGCTTGTTGGAAGGGTTTTTAGTACAAGTTAGTTGCATGGAATCATGAGTTCCATGCAAGCTAAAAAGACACTGTGCAAGTTAAAGATGGCGCACAAGGGAGAAGATAGAATATTTTGAGTATTTTATGTCACTTTTTTGTACTTTGGACTTTATTTTGTGTATAGTGGTCATTATTTTGTATATTCAAATAAGAATTGGTTAAGAGTTAGTTAGAAAGCAACCTTGAATGTAAAGGAGAAATTTTATAAATAGAATTAGAATTGCTAGTGTAAGAGAAGACTTTAGAGAGGGAGATTGGGAAGAATCAAGATTGGAGCTTGAATTGTAAACTGTTTTGAATATGTGAATCATTTCGCGGAAGTAATATGATAAGACAAGAATTGATATGAATTGCTATTTCATTTATCTTTTTCTATTTTTTTGATTATGTGATCTAATGGTGAATGTGAATTTAATGTGTGACATGGATCTATGATGCAATGCTTCCTTCTTTTATAATTATGTTGTCTATCTAGATATGTTTGTGTTTGTTCCAGTTATGAATGAATGATGTGATCAGTTAGTTTCAATTCATTAGAATAAATTTTGTGGAAATTGAACCCAAGTGATAGAACAATTGCACTCACAAAATTTCTAATCAAACATGCAAATTTACACACAAAGGAGACTGAAATTGGAGCATAACACTAATCTGTATTGAATAAGTTTACAATAGCCAACCATATGAAGTGATAGCCTAATGAAATATATAATTACATGATATATTCGAATGCATAAGGATTCCATTTGAAATAGTCAAAAAGTAGGCTTCCTAAATCTAGTCAAATCCCCCATAGGTGCATAAAGCAGTTTCCAAATCTACCTAGAGGTTCACGAATGGGAAAAATCAAGTAGGAAAGATAATAAGTGATGGAAAGACAAATCATACATTCTTTTATTAGGAGAAAATAATGGAGTATGATGAGGGCAAAAAACAAGTCAACTGCACCTAGTCTTACTTTCCCTTTCGCCATAAATCTCAATAAACCAGGCAACTTAGCAGAAAAAGCAAATATGTGCTAGGGATGATCTGGAATAAAGAAGATATGATAAATATGGAATATAAGAGGTTTCCCAAGTGCTCCATGACTTATTTTTAGCAAGTTTGACTTCTAGGACATGTGGAAGACATCTTGCATAGAGTGGAATATTGGAAACTAGGAAAATAAGACAAAAATGGATTAATTAATGTCTAAGGTAGCTAACTATGGGTTGATTATTATAACACCCCCCCTTAAGCCTGAATTTATGAGTAAATATTAGAAAACTATAGGTCCTAGCAACATGGCTTAGTCACCCTTTACATACTGCATGTCCATTTAACCAAGGAAAGAGGCAAAAACCCAGTGGGAAAATCCCCCCTTAAACATGGACAGTAAAACAAAATTTGAAAATATTGTCATCAATCATGCTTCATAGCATGATCATCAATCTCTAGTAGTGATTTGATATTGCCGAATGTCTTCTCACAAAAAAATTTGGTGAAGATGTCTGCTACTTGTTCTGAAGATGCATAGAAGAGTAGGTGAATGGTGGCATCATGCATAAGCTGTCTGATGTAGTGCATATGGATCTCAATGTGTTCGGTTCTCTGTCTCTGAACTAGATCATTACAGATTCGAATGGTACTTTGATTATCACAATAGATAATAGTTGAAACTTTGATTCGAGGCCACACTCACCAAGTATCCCTTGCAACCATAAACATTGAGTTGTTGCATTTACAACTCCTCTATACTCTGCTTCTGTAGATGAGAGTGCTATGGCACTTTGTTTCTTGCTTGACTAGCTGATTGGTCCTTCAGCAAGAATGAACACATATCATGATGCTGACTTTCGATCTATGTTGTCACCTTCCCAATAACTATCAGTGAACCCAATTAAATCAAGATCAGATTTAGCTTTGTAGAAGATCCCATGAGTTCTTGTTCCCTAAACAAAGTTAAGGATCCTTTTGGATGCTCTCCAATGGATCTCATGAGGCTGATCCATGTATCTTGAGACCACACTTGCTGCATAAGAAATATTAGGTCGAGTGTGTGTAAGGTACAGAAAACACCCGTTCAATTGTCTATACAGTGTATTATTTACCATAGGAGAAGAACCTTCTTCTTCAAGCTTAACTCATGAAAGGAAGGGAGTCTTGCTTGGCTTGCAATCTTTCATGTTGAAATTTTTCAGCAAATATAAAGCATACTTGGACTGATTTACTTTTATTCCATGTTGGGATTGAGCAATCTCAAGACCCAATCTCGGACTTTGATGAGAGCAAGTGATGTATTTCACAATGTGTTAAATAGAGAGACTCTCACTCTTTATTTATATTCATCCGTTCACTTGAATTGCCTTTTCACACGTAGGATCAAACTAATAATTACTACTCGAGCCTACACCTTAATTAGTGTATAATAACTCAAGTGCCCCGAAACTGTGGAGACTTACCTAATGACTTGATATGACTTAATTACATTATTAATCCTCCCAATCGAAACATCGGGGCATGACCACATGACTCAAATACATAATAGAGACATCTCAGAATGAACATCGGGTTACAATACATAAGATACATAGAAGAATACATTCCGAAGTTACATATACATCAACACTCCCTTTTAACTAGGAAGGTATTCTTTCGACACAATTTTCAGCACTGGTCTTCTTCTCTGTATCAGCTGGATCATCTCGTCTTCAAGTCATCTTCATCTTCAAGTCATCTTTGTCTTCAAGTCATCTTCAGATCTAGATCATCTCTCGATCTGGATCATCATCACTGGATCTGGATCATCTCTCGATCTGGATCATCATCACTGGATATGGATCATCTCTCGATCTAGATCATCATCACTGGATCTGGATCATCTCTCGATCTAGATCATCATCACTGGATCTGGATCATCTCTCGATCTAGATCATCATTGCTGGATCTAGATCATCTCTCGATCTAGATCATCATCGAACATCATCACTAGATCTGGATCATCTCTCGATCTGGATCAACATCACTAGACTGGATCTGGATCATCACTCGATCTAGATCTGGATCTGGATCATCTCTCGATCTGGATCATCACTGCTGGATCATCATTACTAGATCTAGATCATCACTCGATCTGGATCATCTCTCAATCTAGATCAACACTGGTGCTATCTCATGATTCTTCTTGTCATAGGAAGTTCTACAGAGCCAGCCCTTTTCCATGCTGGTTGGAGGGATACCCTCATGCAGGTCTTCTCCCAGCACTTACATCTGACCTGCTCGTTAGAAAGGCATGCCCAGCACTCACATATGATCATGTAGTAAGCTACAATCCCATCAGAAAGGCCCAACACTCACATTCACCAGCATGATAGGACACACCTACTATCATCTATGAAATGGCTCAGCACTTACAACCACCAGCATGATAGGACACACCTACTATCATCTATGGAAAGGCATAGTGCTCACATCCACCAGCATGGTAGGACACACCTACTACCATCTGTGGAAAGGCTCAACACTTATAATCACTAGCATGGTAGGACACACCTACTACCATCTGTGAAAAGGCTCTGCACTTACAATCACCAGCATGGTAGGACACACCTACTACAATCTATGAAAAGGCACTGCACTTATAGTCACCAGCATGATAGGACACACCTACTATCATCTGTCGAAAGGCACAGCGCTCACATCCACCAGCATGGTAGGACACACCTACTACCATCTGTGGAAAGGCTCAGCACTTACAATCACCAGCATGGTAGGACACACCTACTACCATCTGTGAAAAGGCTCTGCACTTACAATCACCAGCATGGTAGGACACACCTACTACAATCTATGAAAAGGCACTGCACTTATAGTCACCAGCATGATAGGACACACCTACTATCATCTGTCGAAAGGCACAGCGCTCACATCCACCAGCATGGTAGGACACACCTACTACCATCTGTGGAAAGGCTCAGCACTTACAATCACCAGCATGGTAGGACACACCTACTACCATCTGTGAAAAGGCTCTGCACTTACAATCACCAGCATGGTAGGACACACCTACTACAATCTATGAAAAGGCACTGCACTTATAGTCACCAGCATGATAGGACACACCTACTATCATCTGTCGAAAGGCACAGCGCTCACATCCACCAGCATGGTAGGACACACCTACTACCATCTGTGGAAAGGCTCAGTACTTACAATCACCAGCATGGTAGGACATACCTACTACCATCTGTGAAAAAGGATCTACACTTACAATCACCAGCATGGTAGGACACACCTACTACCATCTGTGAAAAGGCACTGCACTTACAGTCACCAGCATGATAGGACACACCTACTATCATCTGTGAAATGGCACAGCACTTACAGTCACCCGCATGATAGGACACACCTACTATCATCAGTGACAAGGCTCAACACTTACATCCATCCAGGCGGGAACACATCCTGCTCACAATGATGGAAGGGTATGCACTCATATCTGATCATGAGGGGAACACATCCCAACAATCATATCAGAATGGCCCCCAGTCCTCCTCGACTGAGCTACCTGGTAACTGACCAGTCGCCTCCATTCTCCTAGAGAATGGCAGTTGACCTTACATCTGACCTGCTCGTCAGAATGGCCAACACTCACATCCGACATGGAAGGAACTTAATCCTTTAGCCATGAATAGAATGGTTCAGCCCTTACATCTGATCAAGTGGGAACACATCCCTCTATCACATCATAATGGCTACTCAGTTCTTACATTGAGTGTTCCTGGTAACTGACTAGGTGCCTCCATTCCTAGAATGGCAATTGCTCTTACATCTGTCCTGCTCGACAGAATGGCCAGCACTCATATCTAACATGGAAGGGATCAACCCTACCATTATGTTAGAATGGATCAGCCCTTATATCTGACCTACTCGTCAGAATGGCTATGGATCTCAGCACTCATATCTGACACGGAAGGAACCAATCCTCCTACCATGTTAGAATGGCTATGGGTCTCATCACTTTCTCTGGGAGGAAGCCTCGATCTGGAGAACACCAAGTCTCTCTCTGAAGTACTCAAACTTCAGCCTAGCCAATGTCTTCGTCAATACATCAGCTATCTGTTCCTCTGCCACAACATACAAGAGCTTCACTGCTCCTCTCTGCACCATATCCCTGATATAGTGATACTTGGTCTCGATATGCTTCGACTTGTCATGAAACACTGGATTCTCTGACAACTTCACGCAACTCTGGTTGTCACAATGTATACAAGTAGCATCTAACTGGAGATCAAATATAGCAGACAGTAGCTTCCACAACCATACTGCCTCACAACTAGCTAAACAAGCTGCGACATACTCTACTTCAGCCGTACTCAGTGCCACACAGGATTGCTTCCTGCTAAACCAAGAGATCACACCTTATCCCATACTAAAGCAACATCCTGAAGTACTCTTCCTATTAATGGCACTGCCTGCCCAGTCTGAATCAACATAACCTTCTAGGTTAATCTTCTGATTCGCCTCGTACTTGAGCCCATAATCAATTGTACCCTTCAGGTACCTCAGAATATGCTTTGCAGCTGTCAAGTGAACACTCCTCGGATTTGTCAAGTACTGGCTCAAGGTGTTCACAACAAAGCAAATTTCTGGTCTCGTGTTCGTCAGGTACATCAATGACCCAATCATCTAATGATACATCGTAGCATGAACAGACTCTGACGAAGCATCACTCAATAGCTTCAGGTTCGATGCCATAGGTGTGGCCATCGCCTTGTAGTCCATCATCCCTAACCTCTTCAGGATCTCTACTGCATACTTCCCTTGTTCAAGGAATATCCCATCTATACTCTGCCACACCTCCATACCTAGAACAGTAGTGCATCGACACATAACAGGAGCATCACTAGTCTTCCACCTTCAACCTTGGATCAAAGGTTGGAATCCGCTTTACTCTCAGTAAAGCCTAGAATCATCAGTAATCTGCCCATCCTATCGTACCATGTCAAGCCTCAGGATCTTCTACAATCACTCCCTCTGAAGCGGAGCATCATACTCCCTCTGTCTTCTGTACTCTATGCACTGAAACATTTTGTACTGGAGTGACAAGTAGTATCCATCTAGGATCACTGGATACTAAGATCCTCTATCTTGATCTTCTTCTGTTAGTTTTTCAACATTTAAGCTAGCATTAAGATAAGATATTTTCACTGAGAGAATAACAAGCACAGCAATCACATAAGCACATCACAAGAGACAAGAGACACAAATATTTTAGGAGGGGAAACCATAAATGGAGAAAACCCCTCAACTTCCTCTTGGATAGTATCACCACAAGATGTGAACCCAAAACAGTAAGATGACCTCCCTTCACAACAACAGCCTTCTGTCTTCTGTCAAGCCCAAGAATTTCCTTCTCCAAAAGTGTGCCACACTTGAGAGAGCAAGAGAGTTAAGTCACAAGTGATAAATAGAGAGACTCTCACTCTCTATTTATATTCTTCCATTGACTTGAAGTGCACTCAACCATGAAGGCTTAACTTATAATTAATTACTTGAGCCTACACCTTAATTAGTGTATAATAACCCAAGTGCCCCTAAACTGTGGGGACTTACCTAATAACTTGATATGACTTGTTTGCATTATTAATCCTCCCGATCAGAACATCGGGGCATGACCACATGACTCAAATACATAATAGAAACATCCCGGAATAAACATCGGGTTACAATACATAAGATACATAGAAGAATACATTCCAAAGTTACATATACATCAACACTCCCTCTTAACTAGGAAGGTATTCTTTCAACACAATTTTTCAGCACTGGTCTTCTTCTCTGCATCAACTGGATCATCTTCGTCTTCGAGTCATCTTCATCTTCAAGTCATATTCGTCTTCAAGTCATCTGGATCTGGATCATCTCTCGATCTGGATCATCATAAATGGCATCACTGGATCTAGATCATCACTCGATCTGGATCAACATCACTGGACTGGATCTAGATCATCACTCGATCTGGATCATCTCTCTGGACTGGATCTGGATCATCACTCGATCTGGATCATCTCTCTGGACAGGATCTGGATCATCTCTCGATCTGGATCATCACTGCTGGATCTAGATCATCACTCGATATGGATCTCTCGGAGTCATCATAACTAGATCTGGATCATAGCTCGATCTAGATCTCCACTGGTCATCATCAAGTGTGTACTATCTCGTCATAGGAAGTTCTACAGAGCTAGTCCTTTTTCATACTGGATGTAGGCCCACCACCTGCAGGTCTTCATCATCACCGGCCATATTGTGGAATCCTCAGGACTTATTACGTGCGTCACAAAACCTCGAAAGAGCATCCCAGGCTATTACGAGCACACAGCTCTACCTATAGGATCTCCCAGGGCTCCGAATTACATGTGACCTCACCACAAAACCTCGCAAGAGCATCCCAGGATGTTACGAGCACACAACTCTACCTATAGGATCTCCCAGGGCTCCAAATTACATGTGGTCATGGAAAAACCTCGCAAGAGCATCCCAGGACTGATTACGGGCACACAGCCCAACCTAACAGATCTCCCAGGGAACCGAATTACATGCCATAGGAAAAAACCTCGAAAGAGCATCTGCCAGATATCCTAGGGAACCGAATTACATGCCATATGAAAAACCTCGAAAGACTATCTGCAGATCTCCCAGGGCTCCGAATTACATGTCCTCCCAGAGCAAAACCTCGAAAGAGCATTTGCCAGATGTCCCAGGGCACTGAATTACATGCCATAGGAAAAACCTCGAAATACCATCTACAAATCTCCCAGGGCTCCGAATTACATGCTCATCTGCACAACCTGACTGAGTGTTCCTGGTAACTGACCAGGTGCCTCCATTCCTAGAATGGCAGTTGCCCTTACATCTGTCCTACTCGATAGAATGGCCAGCACTTATATCTGACATGGAAGGAACTAAATCCTTTAGCCATGAACAGAATGGCTCTGCCCTTATATCTGACCTGTTCGTCAGAATGGCACAATCCCATCCAATGATGGAAGACTCTCAACTCCAACGAGGATAGATTTCTGCACTTACATCTACCATGGAAGGAACTAAATCCTTTAGCCATGCACAGAATGGCTCTGCCCTTACATCTGACATGCTCGTCAGAATGGCACAATCCCATCTAATGATGGAAGACTCTCAACTCCAACGAGGAGAGATTTCTGCACTTACATCTGCCATGGAAGGAACTAAATCCTTTAGCCATGCACAGAATGGCATAGCCCTTACATCTGACCTACTCATCAGAATGGCTCTTAATCTCAGCACTCATATCTGACATGGAAGGAACTGAATCCTCTCACCATGATAGAATGGCTCAGCCCTTACATCTGACCTGCTCGTCAGAATGGCTTTGGGACTCATCACTGTCTCTGGGAGGAAGCCTCGATCTGGAGAACACCAAGTCTCTCTCTGAAGTACTCAAAATTCAGCCTAGCCAATGGCTTCGTCAATACATCAACTATATGTTCCTCCATCGCAACATACAGGAGCATCACTGCTCCTCTCTGCACCATATCCCTGATATAGTGATACTTGATCTTGATATGCTTCGACTTGTCATGGAACACTGGATTCTATGACAACTTCACGCAACTCTGGTTGTCACAATGTATACAAGTAGCATCCAACTGGAGATCAAATATATCAGACAGTAGCTTTCGTAGCCATACTGCCTCACAACTAGCTGAACAAGCTGCGACATACTCTGCTGCAGCTGTACTCAGTGCCACACAGGATTGCTTAAACCAAGAGATCACACCTGATCCCATACTGAAGCAACATCCTGAAGTACTCTTCCTGTCGATGGCACTGCCTGCCCAATCTGAATCAACATAACCCTCCAGGTTAATCTTCTGATTCGCATCATACTTGAGCCCATAATCAATTGTACCCTTCAGGTACCTCAGAATATGCTTTGCAGCAATCAAGTGAACACTTCTCGGATCTGTCAAGTACTGGCTCAAGGTTTTCACAGCAAAGCAAATATCTGGTCTCGTGTTTGTCAGGTACATCAATGACCCAATCATCTGACGATACATCGTAGCATCAACCGTCTCTGAAGAAGCATCACTCAATAGCTTCAGGTTCGATGCCATAGGTGTATCCATGGCTTTGCAGTCCATCATCCCGAACCTCTTTAGGATATCTACTGCATACTTCCCTTGTCCAAGGAAGATTCCATCTGTACTCTGCCACACCTCCATGCCTAGAGCAATAGTGCATCGACACATAACAGGAACATCACTGGTCTTTTTCCTTCAACCTTGAAGCAAAGGTTGGAATCCACTTTACTCTCAGTAAAGCCTAGAGTCATCAGTAATATGCCCATCCTGTCATACCATGGCGAACCTCAGGATCTTCTGCAATCACTCCCTCTGGAACAAAGCATCATACTCCCTCTGTCTTCTGTGCTCTATGCACTGAAAACATTCTGTACCGGAGTGACAAGTAGCTTCCTATGCTACTATTATTCTATGTGATCATCTAGTGTATAGACTTCCTTGACATCATTCTTCTTGAACTGGTCTTCCCTTTCTTCTTGGTGGCTGGAAGGTTCTGCATCAATGATGTCATTGCACTTGTCATATTATTCTTCATTTTGAAATGTCGTCACTTGTTCTTTGGAACAAGTTTCATCCTTCTTTGCTTGCAGGTGATTATGTATGCGATCTTTCCTACAAGTCAAATGAATTTGTATGGTTAGAACATTTCATATGGAATATTCATACTAGCAAATACTTATGCATAAATATATGAT
>LPNX011056586.1:198236-267085 GCA_001517045.1 Pseudotsuga menziesii
TTTTTGAGTCCTGTGAGAGCCTTTCTTGAAGAATCTTCACTTTCATATCTAGATCTCTTTTCTGGATGGTTCATCATCCTCTGTAGCATGAGCATGATGTCTTCTTTGGCCTTGACCAAGTTCTTCTTGTGAAAGGCTTCTAACCTCGTCTCCCTCTCAAACTGGAACCTCTATACTCATGTAGGTGTCCAATCCATTTTCTTCAGAGAGATCATATACTTCCAGGCTTGGAAGTTGTCAACTTCCCCAAGCTTGTCACCAAGCTAATGTGATATATCATATTGAAATGATAACCTCAAATGGAAATAGCAAAGGATTAGATCTTACCGATTTGAGGTGTTCGTCCTTGTCCCGGAGTTTGCTGATCTAGGGTTTGTCACTGAAACCTTAATTTTAAAAGCTTGGAATTTTTCAGATCTGATTGGATGAACAGATAGATCTCTTCAAATGGAGCTGTCCAATGTACTCCTTTTCTGAAAACAGTGGAGGGAAGCTCCTAGAACAGGAAGCCCTAATTTTCTGATTTCTTCTGCAGAAATGCCTGTTACTGTTTCTGTGATATATCTGAAATTACGTATCCTCTGTGTCTGAAATTTATCACTGAGGTAAAATCGCATGTCCCAGATCCACCACCATAGGTTTCATCAGAATTGGTTTCACCATTTGGGATTTATGATCCTTTTCCCAAGGTGACCTGTTATAGGACTGTTCATAACAGCGAAGTTGTATGGCATGCCACGTGTCACTGGTTCATCTTCTGCGTCTGACCTTCAGACCACAGAAATTAAATTCCATGCCCTTTCTGGAACATCTTCAGGAATTCCATTTGGACCTCTGTAGCCCAAGATATTGCAGATCTCCCCAGGTGTCCTGTTTATGGATGATTTCTGTAAGAGGATGGAACCCTAACGTGGAGAGATCATATCTCCCGGAATATAGCGAATCGGAGGCCTCCCTTTGGACACAGTTTTAATAAGTATTTTATCTTCGGTCCCTACAATTTTCAACTTTTGAGAAATCGCCAATATCAGAATATAGCAACTGTACCAAAACTTAGCAGTTTTAGTATTTAGGGTTTCTCCTAGCTCAGGGTCAAACTAGGGTTTGACTTTCCTGGAGTTTCACCCAGCCAAATTTATTGATCCAGGTCTCTAAATTTTGGTTCTGATGAGGAGAAAAATCCTATGCTAGTCTCACTCAAAAATTACTCTTCTGTAGAAAGCCCTAATTTCCACACCGAAACTAAAAATGCTTGAAATTGAATTCCGCATCGACAGAAAGATGCACCCTTCAATGGAGAGTCATCCTAGCATACTTGTGCTGAAAATATATGGAGAAAGATCCACAAAATAGGAATCCCTAGTTCCTGTAGCTGCACAATGTCTTCTTCTCAGGTTAGCTCTGATACCATGTTAGTTTTTCAACATTTAAGCTAGCATTAAGATAAGATCTTTTCACTGAGAGAATAACAAGCACAGCAATCACATAACCACATCACAAGAGACAAGAGACACAAAGATTTTAGGAGAGGAAACCATAAATGGAGAAAACCCCTCAACTTCCTCTTGGATAGTATCACCACAAGATGTGAACCCAAAACAGTAAGATGACCTCCCTTCACAACAACAGCCTTCTGTCTTCTGTCAAGCCCAAGAATTTCCTTCTCCAAAAGTGTGCCACACTTGAGAGAGTAAGAGAGTTAAGTCACAAGTGATAAATAGAGAGACTCTCACTCTCTATTTATATTCTTCCATTGAATTGAAGTGCACTCAACCATGTAGGATTAACTTATAATTAATTACTTGAGCCTACACCTTAATTAGTGTATAATAACCCAAGTGCCCCTAAACTGTGGGGACTTACCTAATGACTTGATATGACTTGTTTAAATTATTAATCCTCCCGATCGGAACATCGGGGAATGACCACATGACTCAAATACATAATAGAAACATCCCAGAATAAACATCAGGTTACAATACATAAGATACATAGAAGAATACATTCCAAAGTTACATATACATCAACATCTTCAAAAGTTCATCTTGCACCCATCTGTGAGCTTGTCATCCTCTATCAACCTTGTAGCAAAGGTTAAGATATTCATCAAGCTCATCATGTATGTGTTATCCCATGGGTGTCTTCTGAACTCGTACAAGGCCTTCTTTCATTTGCACACATGATTATGCATGTCATGTGACTTCACTTCTATTAGCTGTAAATGTTTCTTTGTAGACTATGCCTTCTCTTCATGAGAAGCCTCATGCTACGAATCTTGCTTTGTATCCCACGATCTTTTCCATCTACTGCATGACGGAACTATGAACTTCTCTTCAGGTCTCGATACTACGCCCAGACATAATTCTTCTTGAACTAATCTTCCCTTTCTTCTTGGTGGCTGGAAGGTTCTGCATCAATGATGTCACTGCACTCATCATATTATTCTTTGTCTTTGAACTGTCGTCACTTGTTCTTCGGAACAAATATTCATTCTTCTTTTCTTGTAGGCGATTATGTATGCGATCTTTCCTACAAGTCAAATGCAATTGTATGGTTAGAAACATTTCATAACGAATATTTATACTGGCAAACACTTATGCATAAATATATGATCATGCAACTACTTTAGCCAATACAACATTCATCCATATCTCATTGAAGATTTCTAGATGCCTTTCATCTCTACCAGGACAACATTGATATTGTGTACTAATCCAATATGTCATCAAAGAGGTTTCATTCTAGATAAGTAGCAATGGAGAATTTGTATAGCCCCATGAGCTACTTACCCATCACGTGCATATTAGTAGTATTCTGTCATTAATGCAAACATCCTATCATGCAAAATACAGTAACTGAATATAAACAAATGCATAACAAAATAATATAATGAAATGACAATTGAATACTTATCTTTATTTGTTTCGAGGGTAGACTCCTTCTTGAGCCTTCAGCTTAATCATCTTCTTCATTCATAATAGCATCGTTTCTTATCCAAAATCTAAGGTGGATAAGAAGTTCTTCAAGAGTTGAGTTCTTCATATTCGTCATTGCTTGAGGGATATTCTTTGCATGGAAAGAGCTTGATCTTCAGTTGCTCCCACCTTCTCTTCTTGAGCTTCTTCTTCTTGTGAGTTCTCTTTCTAGAGTCTATTGGAATTAATCACTTCCTTCTATCACACATTCCTCACATGAATGAATTCCACGATCCTAGGAGGCCATTCAAGGTGGCCATCACCACTTTTGCATTCTTCACTTTTTTTTTTCCTTTTACCACTTCAAGTTGTTCTTTGTTTTGAGAGACTCTTATGACTGCATGGTCTCTGCATTCTGGATCTTCACATTCTTCAACTGGTTTTTTTAAGTCATATTCTGATTTTGTTCTTCCCTTCAAATAGCTTGAAATTCTGGAAGGCCTTCAATAGCTTTGCTTGCAATAGGTAGTGCTCTGTAATGCCAAATCTCATTTGGCTCTACTGTGTCATGGATCAAGGCTTGTTCTGGATATCCCTTCAATTTGTACAAGCCTCCTTCTTGTTCTTCAATCACTACCACATCATCGATAGTCTTTCCTTTTGGCCACATGATGACTTGACCATCGATGAATGCAACCCACATTCCTTTTGCATCCAAGGATGAAATGGATAGAAGATTCTTCTTAAGTCCTGGAACAAACAATACTTCTTTCATTGTCAGAGACTTACCAGAGTCTAGCTTGTATGAAGATTCCTCACTACCTTTTATTGGATATTGGTATTCATCTCCTAGTTTCACCTTGTGAGGTGATTCATGTCTGACAGTCTTACAAAGGATTCCTTGAATCCCATCATATGTTTAGAAGCCCCACTGTCTATAAGCCAATCATCATTTCCATGAGTAATGTTACCTATGAGAGCTGATATAAGAACATATTCATCCTCGCTTGAAGAATCTTCACTTTCATATATGGATCTCTTTCTAGATGGTTCATCATCCTCTGTAGCATGAGCATGATGTCTTCTTTGGCCTCGTCTCCCTCTGAAACTGGAATCTCTATACTCATGTAGGTGTCCAATCCAGTTTCTTCAGAGAGATCAAATACTTCTATGCTTGGAATTTGTCAACTTCACCAAGCTTATCATCAATCTATTTTTATAGATCATATTGAAATGAGAACCTCAAATGGAAATACAAAAGATTAGATCTTACCGATTTGAGGTGTCCGTCCTTGTCCCGGAGTTCGCTGATCTAGGGTTTGTCGCAGAAACCATAATTTTCAAAACTTGGAAAGTTTTAGATATTATTGGACAAATATATATATATCTTCAAATGGAGCTGTCCAATGTACTCCTTTTCTGAAAACAGTGGAGGGAAGCTCCCGGAACAGGAAGCCCTAATTTTCCAATTTCTTCTGCAGAAATTCATGTTACTGTTTCTGTGATATATACTAAATTACTACTCCTATATGTCTGAAATTTTTCACTAATGTAAAATCACATGTCTCGGATCCAACACCACAAGTTTCATCATAATTGGTTTCACCATTTGGAATTTATGATCCTTTTCCGAGGGTGACCTGTTACATGACTGTTCAGAACAGCGAAGTTGTACGGAATTCCACGTGTCATTGGTTCATCTTCTAATTATGATATTTGTACCAACAAAAGTACAGTACATTCCCTTTCTATAACAGCTTCATGAATTCCATTTTGACCTCTGTAGCTCAAGATATTGCAGATATCCCCAGATGTCCTGTTCAGGGATGAATTCTGGAAGAGGCTGGAACCCTAACTTGGAGAGATCATATCTCATGGAGTACAATGAATAGGAGTCTTATTTTTGGACACCAGATTCATCAGGATTTTATATTCTGCCACTACAATTTTTAGCTTCTGAGACTTCACCAATATCGGAATACAACGACTGTACCAAAACTTAGCAGTTTTAGTATTTAGGGTTTCTCCTAGCTCAGGGTCAAACTAGGGTTTGACTTTCCTGGAGTTTTACGCAACCAAATTTCTTGATCTAGGTCTCTAAAATTCGGTTTTGATGAGGATAATAACCCTATTCTGGTCTCACTCAAAAATTCATCTTCTGTAGAAAGCCCTAATTTCCGCATCGAAGACTGAAAATGCTCGGAATCAAATTCCGCTTCGACAGAAAGATGCGCCCTAAGGAGGAGAGTTGTTCCACCTTACTTTTGCTGAAAATATGTGGAGGAATATCCAAAAAATAGGAATCCCTAGTTCCTATAGCTGCACAATGTCTTCTTCTCAGGTTAGCTCTGATACCGTGTTAGTTTTTTATCACATTTAAGCTAGCATTATGATCTTAGGATCTTTTCACTGAGAGAATAACAAGCAAAACAATAAAACATCATAAGAGACAAGAGACACAAAGTGTTTTCCTCGGGAAAAAAATAAAGGATAAAACCCCGAACTTCCTCTAAGATAGAATCAACACCCAAACAGTAAGAGATCTCCCAAAACAGTAGTAGTCTTCTGTCTTCTGTCTAGTCCCAAAATTTCCTTCTCTAGTAGTGCGCCACACTTGGGAGAGAAAGTGATGTATTTCACAATGTGTTAAATAGAGATACTCTCACTCTCTATTTATACTCATCTGTTCACTTGAATTGCCTTTTCACACGTAGGCTCAACCTAATAATTACTACTCGAGCCTACACCTTAATTAGTGTATAATAACTCAAGTGCCCCGAAACTGTGGGGACTTACCTAATGACTTGATATGACTTGATTACATTATTAATCCTCCTGATCGGAACATCGGGGCATGACCACATGACTCAAATACATAATAGAGACATCCCGGAATGAACATCGGGTTACAATACATAAGATACATAGAAGAATACATTCCGAAGTTACATATACATCAACAGCTTAGCCTTGCATTTAGTAAGCTTAGAGTTCAATACCTCTTTTTTCCTTTCGAGGTCAGCTAATTCATTCGCTTGAGAGAGTTGGGTGCAAGGGATTTTCAACTTCTTTTTCAAGGTCTAGATCTCTTTCTCTCTGTCATCGAGCAATTTCTGAGTCAAACTCGATTTCTGCACAGATCGTTCTATTTGCATAGCTTCCCTTTGTAAGCTGTTGGTTTGAGATTTGAGTGCTTTATTCTCCACTCTCGAATTTCTTAAAATATTAGAAGTGTTCTCCTTACTCTCCTCCATCTTGGACATCTGTATGGTAGCCTTAAGCAGTCTAGTATTTAGTATATCTCCAGTCTCTTTGTTCAGGTGTATGATGTCAGTAGTGGGAACCTTTTAAAGGTTCACACTGACCTCAGACACCTTATTCCCCATTGTCAAGGCCAAGCTAAGGGTATCAGTGGTGTTAACACTCAGAATGTACCCAGGTTGCAAAAGGTAAATCCCAAAGGTAACAGCAAAAACCACTTCAGAAAGAAACTGGCTTTCTTTTCCAGAGAGGGATCTCCCAAATATAAATTTAACAAGTCCAAATATAAAATCAACAATTAAAAATCATATATATGTTTGAAACAATACACATAATCATTGGGAAATGGAGTCAAAATACAAAAAAATATCACAAGGTCCCATGCATGAGATTTCATCAAAGGCGAGATAACCACTCAATTACAGTCATTCATTGAGTTCATGTGGAAAAGGAAGAAATATGAATAGTCCATCAATATAGAGCATCATAAGATGAATTCCATATTAACTTTAGTAGAAACATTTATGGAATATTTGAAACAATAGTTAGAGCACAACAAGTATGAATTCCAACGATTTAACACTATGCTTCAAATACGAAGAAAACAAAATGGAATGTAAACACCGGAAAAAACAATCACATAGGAAAAAAAATACAGACTATAATGTAAATAGCATAAGAATCTATGATACCCCACATGCATTCAACTTTGTTATTTAAAAAATTATCTCTCTTCAAAAACATTGATCCAACAAATGGGTTCCAACCCCTAATACATCAAGTAAATGCAACTATATACATAAGTGATTTATACCCAAGAAGATTTAATAACCTTTGTAACCATATCCCTAACAACTACGAATAAAATACTTGCTTTGATCCTGATAACAGATCATTTAATTAAAATCAACTTGGTGATAACAAGGCTCGAACAAGTAGCTCCATAGTGCACAACACCTATTTTCACGGATGAAGAATATACTTTGTTTTTCCAAATATTTCCATGGATCTCCATTGTTTTGTGCTTGGGATGTTGTACTCAATCATTTCTCAGATAGATACTTCCAAATCCATATAGGTCTCATAAGACATAGTGGGCAGCCCTCCTCTGACAATCATAAATTTCCGCAATATCTCGAAGTCTTTTGTCAACTTGTCCACGATGACTTTTCCCGTCAGTCCTTTTACCAAGTCATCAAACTTGGAGTGATCCATACGTCTTTGTACTAGTAGGCTATGATAATGTTATTGAGAAAAAAGTCTTCCTTCTTCGTCCCAGAAAGAGGAAAGGCCATCTTCAAACAATTATTTAAAAGCATGCCTGAAATCATTAATACGCAAAGTCATCTCATCAACCTTATCTTGTACTGCTTTCATAAGATGATGTTTATGCATTAGAGCAAATTTCACCTTAAAATGGGCCTCCTAAAAAAAATTAATAAAATAATAGTTAAAATAATAAAATAATATTTATTAATTTTGGAGGAAGAAAAGAAAAAAGTATTTTTTTGTTTGTATTTTTGACATATCTCCCCGTGTTTTTACTCAAATTTCGATCAAGAGAGCTTAGGCATTCAACGAGTACCCACTCGACATACTTTTGACAGACCCTGCTACCCCAAAAACAAGAAATACCTAAAAAAACGTGATGATGATGTCATCATCACATTTTTTTAGGTATTTCTTGTTTTTCGGGTAGCGAGGTTCATCAAAAGTATGCCGAGTGGGTACTCATTGGATGCGGAATTTAATTATGTATCCAACGATCTCTCTCGATCAAAATTTGAGTAAAAAAAGGGGAGATATGTCGAAAATACAAACACAAAAAGTAGTTTTTTTTTCTCATATCTATCCCCAAATTTATATTAAAAAAGTGTTTAAGTCCTATATGGTATTTCAAATTTAAAGCAATTTCATTGGCTAACACATGATGACATGGAATTTGATTTAAAGTTAAAAGGCCCATTTTGAGTTGAAATTTCCTCTAATGAATGAACCTTTTCGACCATAGTACCTTAGCCACTATGTCTTTGATTCCTATCTCTTGCAATTTTTGATAAGTTAATGAATTCAAGAAATTCAGTGCATTCTGAGCTGTACCTAGGGACTTCCTCTCCATGGTCTCATTTACCAGTTTTAATCTTTGATTGGCTAAATTAACCAATGCACTTTGATCATCAATAAAATTCAAATAATGTCTGAACTTAGTAACCTCCACAAACAATGTATCCCAGATTATATGCTTGGCTCCCTGAAGAGGCCCCTTTCCTGTATTCCTTTCTTTTAATTCATTAAGCTTATTTTGTAATTGACCTTTGTCATGTAATATTTTATTCTTGTTTTCAACCATTCTAGTCAACTTGGATTTGATTTTCTCACTTTCTTCTTTTAATTCCCTTATCTCTACATCCTTCAAACTTACTTATGACATGGGTACTAGTAAATCATCAGCAAAAAAATCACTTAAAGGATTTTCATTATTTACAATGGTCAAATCTTCATAAGTAGGAGTCTGGCTCATTAATTCTTCCATAATCTATTTTTCATCATTCTGGTCTTTCTTTAACTATGAAATTTGTGTCACTAGCTCAGTTCGCTCTGTTTCCCATTTATTCTTTTCTTCTTGCAGCTTCATAGTTTTTCCTTTGTACTCCATCATTTCATGATGAATTTTATCTTTCTCCTCCTGCAATGCTAATAAATCTAATGATTGAACATGTTCGGAACTCAGGATTTTCAACTTCTTCTTTAGTACCTGAAGGGCATTATCTTTCTCTTCTAAAAGTCTTTTGATGGCTTGTGTGTTTCCTATTCCATCCCCCAAGCTTATGATATCTGCTTGCAATTTCTTTATTTGAATTGAATTCACCTTGTTCTCAACTTTTTGATGCTTCAACTGGACCTCCAATTTATCAACCAAAACTTGCAACTTGTTAATTTTCAGCATGGCATGTAATAAATCTGAATAAATTATATCCCCTATCTGTTTGTACAGCTGTATTTTGTCAGGTACATTGATTTTGTCCAATCTTACTTCCATCTCGGCCACTTTTTTGTCACTTACCATAGCTAATTTTAAGGTGTTCATTTGTACATCCCGAGTGGAAATGAGGGACATCTTTGGGTTACCCAGACTTCTCACTTGTGGGAGTAGATTTTTAGTTTCTTCTAAGGACTGCCTTTGCTTTTCTACATAACTAGTCATGAATTTTGCTTTAGATTTAAAAACTGAACTGGACTCTGCATTATTTTCATTTTCAAAAGAAAACTGGTTCATCTGTACCGACTTCTTAGGAATCAAAACTACTTCTTTCAACTCATCTGAAACTACTTCACTTGAAATTTTATCATCTTGAGATGTTTTGGTCTTCTTAAATGAACTGTCTTCATCTATTTCCATATTTTCAATCTCAGAAAAGCTTCTTTTAATTAAAACATTAGAACTTTCTTGCACTTGAGATGCTGCAATCGATCCACTGCTTGTATTCTCTTCGCTTCCTGGATTTTCCATAAAATGAGACAAATTGGCTAGTTCCTTCAAACCCTCAACAACTTGGTGATCAAATGGTTTGTTTTTATTTATTTGTTTCCTTAGAGAAATTATATGATATGGATCATAATTGACTTTCTTTTCTTTTTGAAAATCCATGTTTTCCAATAATTTTTCCACAATCACCAGGGCACCTTTGTTTTTAAAGATGAATGAACCGACTTTAAGGGGAATTTGATATTGGAGGTGTTATCACTCCAAGAAACCCTTTGTGATTGTAGACCAAAGGTTCTTGGTAACTTAAGAAATGAATGGATCAATAGGTGGATCAATGGAATACCAAGAAAGCACAATGAAAGGATTAACTTATCAGAACATCTTAATGAACCAGTGCTTTTAGAGACTGCCAATCAGATACAATATAACAGAAAGGTATGAAGAATATCATTTAGATAACCAAGTACATGTAATGCAGGGTTTAAATAACCAAGTACATTGGGATGCAGGGTCATACTAAACAATAAAGAAATCCTTCATTCAAGCTCATGAGCATAGAACTGAGCTAAACTTAAACAAAGTACAGAAATAAAAGATAGATGAATGGTCTGATGACAGTGGAAAAAGAAGACTGTGATTGTATTAAGATAAGCAATCATAACATAGGCCAGATTCTCTCCAAGATTGAACCCCCTTTGTTCTCCAAATGTCTTTGGCTTTATAGCCTTACAATGAAAGATCAGATCCTATAGAAGAGGATCGAATCATCCTAAAATAGCTTAGATAAACTAATCAACAAAATAATAGGATAAATCCTACGTAAAGGGAAATCAAAACAATATATTTAATTGGAGCCTTCGACAGCTGCAAGAGTTTTTGACATTCTTCAATGAGATGACAAGGTAGAAAATCTTCAAAGGATGAAAGAAAAAGCCTAAAGCTGCCACCTGGAAAGAACATGTCAGTGTTTGCTAAAAACAAGTAACAAACTTTATCTGTTCATCTTGGCTGGAAAAATATGACTAAAGAGGGATCGAATCCTTTACTTGCTACATAACAACTGGAACCAATTGCTCCTTGAAATATGGGATTGATCTCTTCATGTGATGATTTCCTTGCCACCTGTGATCTTTTAGTACTCTGTTAGAAAACTGCCCCTGTTCCATCTGTTCTCAATGGAAGGTTTGTCTTTGCCATCTTGATGGTGATCTGTCCCTTTAAACTCGGAGATGATATGTGCAATTAAAGAGATATTTCCTTTACAATTCGAATCACAGGAAGAGTGTAGTAACCGTTTTATGAGTCACAGACTAGACCAATTATTTTTTGACAAGTATTTAGCAGGTCTTAACGGAGATGACAGGACTCTACCATATGAATAATCTCGAGTTTCAGTTTAATTATTGAAGAACATCATTGCATAACAACGAGGTATTAACTGAAGATTCTGGAGATAATCGATGGTTATGAGACACTTCTAACTGAACTGGATTTGAGGAAATAACTCAGGGATTTCTAAACACAAAACTGGGTATTCAATGCAACAGGGAATCAGTGAGAGATTATAGGCATAGTCGTTTAGAAATCAGAGACTTACAATGATGACTAAACACTCAATGACAGAAATGTGAACTCCTCAATCTATAATTCAGGGATAATGAACAGATTTAAGCATTGACTGAGACTCGAGATGAAGGATATTTCAAATAAATCAAGAATGTAGGTAGTCTTCTGTTTACTATGAGAAAAGCTCGGCGAAATTTGAATACCACTGGCCTATAACAGAAGCTTTGAGAAACCTCATACTGAAATCTCATGATTTAGGATTGAATGCTGACTCTTCCCGATTGAAACGGATAACTGCTCTAATGAAAACACCTCTGAAACGGTTCCTTGCCATTCCATCTAACACATCTGAGATCTGGGCAAAAACATTAGCTTGCTGCCCTGTAACAGCTTTTGCAGGAATTTTCTGACACGTGATCTTGCGGGGAGATTTTTAATGCCTTCCCAAGCTTCAAATCCAAATCTTATTGCACCATTGGATAGCTTAGGATTTGTAGATGTCAATCGACCATTTGAACGTGCGAAATGGACATTCCAAGGCTGAGAAAACTGATTTTTTCCAAAGGCAGTTTTTCTGAAATTCTACAGGTTTCGGCAGTTAAGATCACTTTTCATAGACTGCCTTAGCTGCCAAAAACGACCTGTTTCGGCAGTTAACTAGACTTCCACATACAAGATTAGCTGTCGAAAGCTGATATTTTGCATTTTGAAGACTAAGACTTAGATAAATGATTTTTCCAATTTTACATCTCAGAAATAGAGCATCTAATCTACTCTAAAAAATTTTGAAATGAATTTTTTGACTCGTTTTTATCTCTTCAAAATTAGAAAAACAACGGTGGTCATTTTGGGAGATAACAGGAGGAATTTTTGAAGGCTCCGAAATGTTCCTCTTCTGGATGTAATATTTGTCTCACGTATTTGGATGCAAAGAATCTAGGGTTAAGGAAGGCAGGAATCCTGTAAGGCTCTCCGGTGAAACCATACACTCTCAAAACTGTGAAATCTTTATACAAAAACCAATCCCCAATCCTATGTTCTGGTGATGATTGCATCATAATCTTCATTTCTTCAAACACTCTGGGCAATACTTCATCAAACAACAACTTATATATCTCTGACATAATGGAATTCACAAATTTGAACATATTGATTTGCTTCGACATATCCGAAGAGAATATAGTATTCAAGAATTGCAATTCAGTTACATTTAAACATAATAACATGTTCAACAAATATGATTGGTACTTGAAAAATATGACCTTTGGGAACTTGACTAATTGCATATGAATAGTCTCTACTAAATATTCATCCAAACTAAAGAAATGGATCGGATGGGACTCAGACTCAAGAATAACTGAACTCATTTTCAATAAGAAGCCTAAGAAGACCTCACTGACATGAATGTCATTATCTAGACCTAAAATCTGGCAGACCAAAGATACAACCAATTGGACGTCCTCTTTGAAAATGTGAATATGATATGGAAAAAAGAGACCTTCTAATGGATGACCTTCATTAAGAATACTAGACAAAAATTCACATCAAATTTCAGTTTTACAACCTCTATATACTTCAGCTAAAATAACTCATTCACAGACTCACCACTATCAGGGTAATTATCAGGCAAATTAAGGAATCCATGAATAACTTTTGCATCAATCCTACACAATATCTTGGAAGTGGAACAACTCATAATGACTCTCTCAGAAGATGAGTAATTACTTACACACCACTCAGCAAATTCAGGAAAGGGTAAGGTCTGCTCAATCGCAAAATAATACAGAAATGACTTGCAAGCATTCACAATGTCGTTTCCTTGTGAATTATACCACCACAATATTTCCCTAATAACTGATACATTTCCCATCGATAGGAATGGGTCATATACACCTCTATCTCTATCAACCAAGAATTCTTCTCTTTCATCCAGGACTTGGTTAAGACCTTCTAACCCTTTCTCTTTCTCCATAATAGAAAAACAACGATAATTCTATGAATAAAGCTCAAGTGTTCAAAGATTACCTGTGACTGTAAATGTATCTACCTAAATTTGACTATGAAAGGATGGTGGGTGGTCCCTTTCATTTGTCCTGGCATACAAAATAAAAAATGATTTTTCAAAATAAGTCAACTTCACTTTATATAAAGGTCCATTCGGGAGGCTTCCTCTAGTGGTTTTTCTTAAACCATTTTTCTCCGCGGAATGTACTATACGCCACCACATGTATCACGATTTTTGTTCTGCTACCTCCTTTCTACTTCAATTGCCATGCAACTCTAGCCTATGGATATGATAATAACCGTTGTTGAATACTCACTTTATTTTTAAGCCGTTGGATTAACTTGCACGTACACATTTCGCTGGGCCTTTTTGTTTTTAACAACGCGCAACTTTATGGAGCGAACTTCTTATCAACCATAGATTTTACCGACCTGATCCCATAATCTTTGATCCTCGCGCCTTGTTAATTATCTCTGCCTACTCCTATCTCCCATGCATCTCCACAGAGCGGATCTATTCTAAACCATTGATTTTCACATCCTTGTTCTATACCAAATTTGGATTATGAGATAATTTCATCTTTTATGCACCCTTTTATCATGCCTTTACATTTTCATATTTAACCAAAGTTCAAGTAACCATCATTTTTCTTCACCATGTTTCCTTCAATACTCTGCAAGTTAGAAGTTGTTAAACACTAGCTCCATCTGGGGATGATATCCTCCCTGTGAGGTATCAAAGAACTCATAGACCAGGTGCTTGCCTTTAATCTTTACATGATAGCTTCCAAAAAAAATTACCCTTCTTGTTAATATATTTACTAGAAAGAAATGGCATGCCTCCTAAATCTTAGGGCTTTCACTGCGAGCTTCAAAAACATTTGGCTCACCATCTGTACTAATTTCTAGAAGAAAATAAATATTTACAAACTTATGATACAAGTTTTACCTTCCTTCTTAGGATAGGTAATGTTTCAGAAATCTCCCATTGACAAGGTTACTATCCAAAGAAACCCCATTTGGATATTCCAAAAGAAATGCATTTTTCCCTCTATGTCCAACAATAGCATAAGCACCTACCCACATATGATAAAATTTTCCATGTTTATCTTGTTTGGGAGCATCCCTCTTCAAGACCAGGTCATAAATCTGAAACTGTTCTTCCTTCACCCTTCTGTCGAAAGTATTTTTTATTTTTTCTTGATGTGATTGCACTTTATCATAATCCTTATTCCTTTGCTCTTCTAACTCAATAATTTGGTTTATCCTCCTTTGCATGTCGTTTGTTTCCTCCTGTTGCTCTTGGAAATACCTCATAACTGGGACACCTAACGATGCTGGAAAAACAACTTCAGTTCCATACACCAATTGGAAAGGAGACATTCCAATTGCTCTTTTGGTAGTAATCCTATCATCCCATAAAGAATATTCGAGCTTGGTATACCATGATCTTTTATTATCTTCCAACAGCTTCTTGATGATCCTTACTAGGATTTTATTTGAAGACTCGGCTAACCCATTTCCTTTCGGATAATAAGTAGTCGAATGATTCAGACTGATATGATATTTGTGACATAAATCAATCATTTTCTTGGATTTAAAAGTGGCGGAATTATCTGTTGCTATTCTTTTGGGGCATCCAAATCTAACCAATATGTTCTCCTCAAAAAAATCCATGATTACAGTTTCAGTGGCTTTCCTGGTAGGAATTGCCTCAATCCATTTTGTAAAATAATCCGTACTTGTTAAAATCCATTTGTGTTGTCCTGAAGAATTGGGATTTATTTCACCAATGAAATCCAGACCCCGCTGTTGGAAAGGAGCTTCTATTTTTATTGGATTTAAAGGGAGAGGAAGTACCTTTCTTTTACCATCAAAAATTTGACACTGATGACACATGATGGTTTCTTTATACACATCTGAAAAAAATGTTGGCCAATAGTAGCTTGCTCTTAGAATTTTATTTGCAGTCACCTTCCAAGAATGATGCCCTCCACAATCCCCTTTATGGAATTATTTAACTGTATGTTGAGCTTCATTTTCCAAAAGACAGTTAAGTAACACACCTCTGGGACCTTTCCAATAAAGATATCTATTTATAATACAAAACTTGGTAGCTTTCAATTTTACTGACCTTGCCCTTGACTTACTCAATCCTACTGGTTCTTGTAAATTTCGAAGGACGTAAACAATGTCAGAGTACCATGGAGATGCCACAAAATCAATCATGACTTCCACCTCTATATCCAACTGATTAAACTCATGGGATAAGAAATTGATTTGTAAACACTCACAATTTGAATTTGTCATAATTTTCACTAATTCTTGTCCCTTAATAAGTTTAGTAGGCTTTATCTCTATGTCATACTCCAGTAATGTAGCTATCCATTCTTCCCTTCTACCCTCTGGATCAGGTTGTGTCAAAATTCCTTTTACTGCAACAGTTGGAACGTGCGCGATTACATGTGAGTGTAGAATATATACTCTAAAATCTTTCAATTCTTTGACTAAAGCATATGCCTGTTTCTCCATGATATCATATTTCAATTCTCCATCCCTCAACATCTTGCTGAAAAATGCTATGGGTTGCTCCATGTTTTCATCATTCTTCTGCAATAAAAATGCTGCAATGGTATGCTCTGAAGCATATGAAAATACTTAGAAATATTTGGTAAAATATGGACTTACCAACACTAGAGCCTCTGAGATTGCTTGTTTGATTTCCCAAAATGACCTCCTGGCGTCTGCATTCCATTTTATCTCACGACCCTTTTTTATCATATTTGTAATATTCATTAAGATTTCAGCAAAACTAGGCACAAAGCTTCTTAAAAAATTCACTTGTCCCAAAAATGATTGTATTTCCTTTTTACTCCCGGGTTCTCCAAATTTTAAAATTGCACTCACCCTTTCAGGACCAATTTTTATTCCGTCTTTAGATATCATATGACCCAACAATTTTCCTTCTTCCAATGTGAAATTGGACTTCTTTGGGTTCAGTGATATACCAAATTTCCTGCACTTCATGAAAATTTTCTCTAAATGATGAATATGTTCTCTATCATATCTTGAATAAAATGTGATGTCATCCATGTAAATTACCACAAAATTTCCAATTTCTCCCGCGAAAGCAATCTCCATGGCCCGCTGGAAAGTAGCGCCTGCATTCATTATGCCAAAAGGCATCTTTGCATACATAAAAGTTCCCCAAGGTGTAGTAAAGGTAGTTTTCTCTTGATCTTAAGGTAATTCTTTAATATTATTGTAACTAGAAAAACCGTCCATCATCGAAATTATTTCAGCTCCAACAACCTTTTGTAGTATATGATCCATCTTCGGCAAGGGATAATTGTCCTTCATAGAAAATTTATTCAAATTTCGGAAATATATACACAATCTTATTTCTCCATTCTTTTTTCTAACAGGAACTAAATTTGAAACCCATTTTGAAAATCTTAGAGTCACGATGATTTTGGCGTCAAATAATTTTTTAATTTCCTTCTCAATAATGGGCAGCAATTTGGAATTTATCCTTCTAAGTTTCTGCCTGAAAGGCTTCTCCCCAGGTTTTATAAGAATAGTATGTTGTATTATAGATGTATCATAATCTTCAAGATCTTCATAACTCCAAGCAAACACATCTGTATACTTCTTCATTAAATTCACATACTCCTCTTTTTCTTTTACAGGAAAATTTTTGGATAATTTTATAATCTTAGGATTTTCCTCGGTACCAATATTCCTATCTTCAACAGCATTCTCAACAGGCTTCACTTTAGGATTCTTAGCAACATTATTCTGATCAAAAAAAATTTCCAAAGGAATCAAACCTCTTGGTATAAAATTATTTTTCAATTGAATAATATCTTTTCCTCCTAAGGTTCTCTTCAATTTTTCAACACCATCCTTTTCCTCTTCAGGCTCTTCATCATCCTGGAAATTCTCACCATTGTCATTTTCTGTATCAATATGACTAAAAAACTTCTTATTTACATGTCATCTTCAAATAACTGCCGATATTTAGAATTATCAGGAATAGATGGTCTGTTCACAATGTCCACTTGATATTCTTTCTAACCAACAATAGGGGTTTTAAATTTTCCAGCAGCTACTACCAAAGAATATGCTATGGTATTTTCATGTCTAGAAACCACCTGAATCGTATTCTCTCTAAAAAAGTTACCAATCATATCCCATACTTCATTCCTATAGGCCCTCATTTGGGGATGCTTGGTTTGATAACTATCATTCACCTGGTTTATCACCAATTCTCAATCCCCTAAAACTTTTATCCTCTGTGCTGCCAAATCTTTCAAAGCATGCAACCCAAGTAATAAAGATTCATATTCAGCTACAGTATTTGTGCATTCAAATGTTAATTTATATGATCAATCTTTAAAATCCATAATAGGAGAAATTATATACACACCAGCTCCAACGCCTATTTTTTCCACAGATCCATCAAAATACATAGTCCACAAACCTTCTATTTTTTGTTTTGCTTCCAAAGCATCTTGTTCCATCACCTCTTCCTTTTTATTTTCTTCATGCTTCATCTACAATGTAGCTTCCAAATCATATGGGACAGTATCATTAAAGAAAATGGAAGACCCCAAATCAGTATCAACAGCATATATATGATGAACTTCAGGCTTATCTTGACTGCTCACTACATAAGGAGTTCTTTTTTCACTATAAAACCTCTTACTTCCATCTTGAACAAGAATAGTAGCATATGACATATCCATTTGTAAACTACCATTCAACTTTGAAGTCCAAGATCTTGATAACAATACTCCAAACTTAGGTGGGATATCTGCTACTATCACATCCATTATTATTGTTTTAGATGGTAATTTATTCAGAGTCACTACCATATATTTAATCAAACCAAGACATTTCACTCTCCTGGAATCAAAATAATACAAATCTTTATATAGTCTTGTCACTTCCAATCCTAGACATTCAACTACTCCTTTTGGCATTAAATTATGTGATGCACCTGAATCTAACATAGAATTATGGACAACCATATCATGCACATTCAAACTCAAATAAAAAGGAGGGATTTATTCATTTTCTATATTTTCAACCTTCGACCCAAATGAAATAGTAGGATTATCATCATTCAATTCCAAAATGTCAAATTGCAATTCTCCTTGACCTTTGACCATTTTTGTTATTGTATTTCTATATTCATTGTTTCTCAACAACTCATTAAATGGAACAGAAATTTTCAACTTGGAAAGCTCATTTTGCAAATTGGAACTAGAACTGACTCTTTCTACATAAATTGGGGTTACTTACTTCATTCCTTTGTTTTTTTGTATCTCATTCTCAACTTATTTATTTACAACAGACTCTTTTTGTATTTCTTTTCCCCTTTCTATATTTAAAAAACTAGTGGAAGGCTGATTTGGGTTTACCTTCCCTTTATTTATAAGAACATCTTTGTTTCTCAATCTAATCTTCCTCTGTACATCATCCATAGCATGCAAGTAACCTCTTTGATACTGTTCTGTCTCCCTCTCAAATTATTCATTTCCATCCTCCTGTGAAAACATGTTATGTTCTTCCTCAGTAAGATATATCTCTGAATCTAGTTCTCCAAAAAGATGAATTTCATTTTTAGTAGGATTTTCTTCGTCAGCGACATAATTCTAAGGGAACAGTGGTCGAATTTGCTATTCTTCTTGATTTCTTGGGTTTCTCATGTCTCTCTACCTATTTTGTGGAAGTATAAGAGGATTTGGTCTTCTAAAATTTGGATTCTTGATTTGAGGATCGACTTGTTCTCTGTTGAATGCCCTATTATCCATAGTCAATCTGTCCATCAACTTCTCCATTGTCTTCAACATCATTTCAAACTTAATATTAGTGGTAGAAGAAGAAGTATAAGGTGAATTTTCTTCCTTTTTCCTCCTATCAATGTCTCCGTGTTTCATTTTTCCACTTGCCATCATATTCGCTTCCACCTCTAAAGCATCTGTAAACATTGCGGCAAGAATTGCTGATTTTCTTTCTCTCAATGAAAATGCAAAGTCATTATCAAAGGCTCTAGCATAATGTAGTTTAGCGGCAGTTGTAGAAGGTTTTATATCTTCTGGAATAGAATTATAAACCCTCATAAACCTACTTGAAAATTCATGAACAGATTCAAAACCCCACTTTTTGAGACTGTTATACTGGGACAAAAGCTGCAAAGGATTTTGTGTGTCATCCCATCTATCTAGGAATGCATTCTGGAAATCTTGGAAATTCAATATAGATCCATCTAGAAAATCTTTAAACCATTTTTTCACTTCGCCTGATAAACTTTGAGAAAATAACCCCATTTTAACATCTGCATAATCGAATTCCTCCAAGTCAACAAAATCTTCAAACTTAGCCACATGTTGTTTTGCGGTTATGTCTCCTTCTCCATCAAATAAGGAAATTATTTGGGAATAATTTGCTGGAAGGTCATGTAATAAAGCAGGAAAACACAAGGGAACAAACCTGGTCTAGGTGGATCTAGAAGTACTGAGAACTTTTGAGTATTTTGAACAATAATTGTTTCAACCTTTGCAGATTGTTGTAAATCTCTCCAAAGGGAATCCAACAAATAAGATTCTAATATACGAGAATTAAATTCAGTATTCTTAAGATTAGACTCAGACTTAGTTGTCAACAAACGTCTTCCAACATTAACTTCCCATTTTAGATCAAAAATATTAGGAGAATCTTGAGAAGATGACACACCAAACAAAGAAAAATCTATTTTTTCTTTATCCTTTTTCTTAAATAACTTTTTTGGATCTGTTGTACCTGCAACCATTCTCCCCAAAATTTCTTAATTTTTGGGCCCCTCCTCATGATTTTAGAATTATTTTGATCATTGGACCCTTGAGAATTTATGGGCATTCTTTGTTTTCGAATGGCTTTGAAGATTGATTGTTAGCCTGTTCTAAAATTGCCGTATTTGAATTTTATGATGGATCACGGGTGTGAGTTTGTTTTGCTAGCCAAGGATAAATCAATTATTTTGTTCTTTAAGGCCGATGTTGCGGAAGTAGAACGGGTTTAAATTTTGCTGATTCTTAAAGTTTTGAGCACTTAATGATTTATTGATCCGGCGTCTCACTATGTTAAATCGGTGGCTGATAGCCTTTTCTCGTCTGCCGTTGCGGCTCCCAAAGCGGTTTTCCATCCGAAGTATGAAGAGCTCCGACTGCCGATGCGTGTTGACCTTCTCGTCGCATACCCATAGCATTTTCGTTTCCGTCGTTGTGGCTGGGAAATTCATTTGGCTTCCAATGTAATGTCTTTCGACTTTCGATTGAGCTTTTCCCGCCCGCGTTTCGGATTTTTCTAGCTCTTGTCCCTTCCACTGTTGCGGCTCTCAAAGTCCTTTAGCTTCCGAAGGGTAAATCCATCTGAATTCCGGTTAAAGCATCTCCCGCCCAAGTTTCGCATGAATTTATCCCTTGCCTTTTCCACCGTTGCGGCTAGGGAAGCCGTTCCGCGTCCGATTTTAAAGCCTTTTGACTTCCGATTTAGAACTTTCCCGCGCAAGGCTTAATCAGGATTCTTTTCAGATCGAGAGATGCTCCTGGCTATTTCCTTGTGGAATAGTCATTTCAATTGATAGAATTTGATGCTTTGTTTTGTAACGCAGCCCCCATGAATGATGCTTTTCGATTGATTGCAGGTGGGTTCGGAAGATCGGTCAAGCTATCGCAGCGTGTAAGAAGACGGACCGTTTGGTAGAGGCAGGACCGAAACTAGCAGGATCGCAAGAAGGACAAACGAAGGAAAAATACAAATGAATGGTGACAGAGGATCAACTCTGAAAGGTACAGCAGTTACTCATCCAATCACAAGCATGCACAGAAAAGATAGAGGAATATGAAGCGTTGAGGAATTGAAATGTCAGACATTTGGGGGGGAGCCCAAGCGGTCTACAATTGTAATTTAAATAATTGAAAGTAGAACATAGAGGAGGGACTTTTTCCCTGGAAAAACTTGTAAACCATATGCTTGTAAGAGGAACTATTTCGTTTTACAATTAGAAACTGCAACTTTTGCCTGATGGAGAAAGCGAAATGTGGAATGTTTCAATGTGATTAAATGAACAATGTTGAAGGGGAACTATTTCGTTTTCAGCTGTGTTTCATTAACTGTGAGAGTGTTTAACTTCCTGAACCTATGTTCTTGTTGAATGCTTTTCAGTATATTTTGTGATGTTTTCCATTGTGGGTAATGAATGTCGTTCATAAAACAATTGGCTAACTGGTTGTTCAAAAATCTGCAATTGTTCATGTGTCTCGAAAGAAGTGTCATCTATCTGTAACTTTTCGTTATGCATGTACAAAATATATTACTCACCAACGAATGATAATCCTACTCCCTAGGGATAGTTTAGGTAGTTAGTTTATTTTCTTGTTGTATGTGATTTAGATGCTAGTGAGTCTAAGACGAGAGGTAAGAACCTACACATCATGTTGTGACTGCTCCTTGCATCTTATCACCTTGCATGGTTAAATAGGTACTTGCATATCATACATTAAGTCAAAAATACAAAATACACGGTGGACCGGGCTGCAACCGGTAAAGACTTTGTTTTTGTTACTTTGATCTACGGTAGCCGGACCGCAAACCGGACGGATTCCCTATACCAAATAGTCAACGGGCTAGTTGGGAACGTTGACCGAGGAGAATCCCTTACTGTTGCTGCCTGCGAATTTCAGGGCCTCAATAGTTTTGGCACTAGAAGGAGGGTCGCCAGTGTATGGCTGATTGAGGAAACCCGTTTTCCCGAGATTATTCCACCGGTAACAGTTCTGAGAGCAATGGGTTTCATAATCCAATTCCCGAAGAAAGAGAACATCTATATTCTGTTGGTAATGAAATTGTTAATGATATGAGAAGACACACCAGGGCATATGTAAAAAAGGTTGGAGGATTGCCAATCATCCCTGAATTTCCCAGAAGAGAGTATAAAAAGAAAGATTGTCCTGTAGCGGAAGACTCATTGTTGGTTGGAGACTGGGAAGAACTTGTAGAAACAACCTTACAGGAATTTGTGCTACCTTTGAATCAAGAAGGCCCAGAAACCCCTCACAGTTCTCCTGCTCATACTCCTGTTGGTTCACCTCCTCACTCTCCACCCAGACTCATGGCTGGCGTAAACGCAAACCAACCACCTAACCCACCAAATCCACCACATGCATGGAGAGCCAGATCACCATTAAACCTGACACCTCCATCGCATGACCTACCTCAAGCCTTTAACGAGATGTTTCCCAAGATTGACCCCAATGAGAAAATACTAGTAGATGATCACCTACAAAGTTTTTACTTGGAAATTGAAGGATTAAGGGCCAGGGAGTATGAAGATGTAGTATGCAAACTATTCCCACATACCCTTAAAGGAGATGCAGCATCGTGGTACTTTGAGTTTCCTGCTAACTCTATCCCTGATTGGGATACCTTCAAAAGAATTTTTAGAAGTAAGTATGCAACTCAGAAAACTCATGCAACCCTCATGAAAGGGCTATGCGCTTTGAAGAAAGAAAGAAAGGAAAAAGTGCATAGTTTCACACAAAGGTTTGCAGCCTATCTCAAGAATTTTTATGAAATGGATAGACCTTCAGACAAAGTTCTGATTGAATATTATACTTCAGCTTTAGGCCCTGATTTGGCCACGTTTTCCAAAGGAAGGGCCAAGCCTACTTTGACAGAAACCTATGAAGAGGCAGAAATGGTGTAAGCTGAAAGAGAAAGTATTGAATATTATCCAGAACAATCAGGAGAGAAAGGTGCAGGAAGGAAAGCTTTATTGTTTACTAATCCTAAGGAAGAAAAGTCGCCATATTTGGAAAATATGGCCAAAATTATGCAGAAGATTTCAAACAAAATCATAGATATGGAGAAGGAAAAGGAAACACAAAAGTTTTATAATTCATATTATAAGAAAAGAGAGGATAACCATCAGTCCCAACCTCGTCCTCACAATACTGCATCTATGAATTTAACAGAGGTGGGCATGGACAATTTTTGCACTTTCCACCAACAGCCACACTCTAAAAAGAATTGTCCTCAATGAATAAATTCGATGACGTTGGTCATGAATCAGCTGCTGGATTCTAGATTAACAGAAGATGGAGATGAAGAGAGAAAAGAGAAGACTACGTCAACAAAGGAACAAGAGGAGGAAACCATGGCTTTGTGGGATTCTGTTTCATTATTTGATGCTGAACAGGAAGAGAATCAGAGCTACAAGGACATCATGGAAACCAACATAGAAACAAGAAGCAAAGGGCCAATCAAAGAAAAAAGTCTCATCCTACCAAAGATCAAAAGGCTGCAAAGAAATCTAAAGAAATTTCAAAATAAATCCTTAGCTGATAAGATTCTAGAATTCACTATTACCAGCCAAGATCTGAAGTAGAATGATACGTTGGCTAGGCCAAATAAAGGAAAGATGAATGCTGATAAACCTCATCCCATTGAGCAACCGATGGATTATGACATAGTGGAGGATTTAAAGAGGGTAAAAGCGAATGTTCCACTATTCAAAATGTGTAAAGTGCCGCAGCAAATGGAAAGATTGTTGAAAGCACTTGAAGCAATAGATGAGAAGCTGCCCGCTAACAATCAACCTCAGGAAGAAGAAGAAATTGGAGAAACCAGCGTTGGAGGTAAGTCTAAAAGCAAACATCCACCTTTCCTCCTCACGTTTGAAATTTTCAACCATAATGTACATAATTGCTTGGTAGACTCAAGGGCGTCAGTTAATGTTATGCCCATATCAGTCTGTAAAAAGATCAATGGGTAGCCTAAGCCATCCACATGGAGGGTGGTTCAATTGGACAGAATGGATGTAAAGGTAATTGGTGAGATGGAAGATGTCCTAGTCCATTTGGCCTCTAATGACAAAGTATGCCAAGTTATTAACATCGTGGTGGCTGATATGCCAGATGCTTAAGGTCTTGTCATGAGCAAAGATTGGTTGGCGAAATTGAATGGATATTTCACCTCAGATTGGTCACATCTGTGGTTGCCATACAAAGGGAGTCCAAACCAGATTAAGATTCTAAGGGAACCTCACATGAAGTACAATGTTACTCAACTGGAGGAGAAGAATGTACCAGTGGATTCTATATTGGGAAACTATTTTATTGAGTTGGAACTAGGGAATTACCAAGTGGAAGAAGCCAGCAACACATCTGACACCCATCCTAATCTCCTTCGATTCTCACAGGATGAGGAGATTGATTGTAATATAGTAAGCTTAGCAGTAGCAATAGATTCACATTCAGTAGTTAGTGATTTTTGGACTTTGTTTTTTGATAGATCTAAGACATTAGAAGGGTCAGGGTCTAGCTATGTCCTGATCGACCCACAGAAGAATAAAAATTTCCTTTCATGTAGATTAGAGTTTGAGTGTACTAATAATACAACTGAGTATGAAGCACTGGTGCACGGACTAAAGAAAGTGATTGAATTAAAGGTAAGTAATCTAAAAGTTTTTGGGGATTCTGAAATTATTGTGAAACAAATCCAGAATCAAATACATTGTGTTTCCCCTCACTTGAAAGCTTACCAAAATGAGGTATGGGGCCTACTTAAATGTTTTAATGCATTCAACATTATTTCAGTTCCAAGAATTAAAAACGCAGCAGCTGACCTGTTTGCCACATCAGCCGTTAGGCTCGTACCCACTAATAATCGATGTTCTGTCGAACTGCTTTTCACGCCGTCAGTACTGGATATGGTCACCAACTTGCGAGTGTTTGACGATGATCAGTAAATTATAGAATGTTTAACAAATGACGAGGTGTTTAAAGGAGCGATCATAGATGATGAGGAGCATCAGTCTGAGATGAAGTACGATAATTTCATTCCTAGAGGAGTCAGAATGTTAGAAAAAATGTTCAATTTAAATGAAAAGTTCAGAAGACCAGCTAACGTGAAGACCCACAGCTCATCTCTGCAATTTGAGCTGATTAATTAAGGGACTGAAAGGAATCCTAAATTTGTGAATCTCGGAAAATGTTGTTCACCAACAGAAAGAGACAAGTTCGTCAGTTTGTTTAAACAATATACAAATGTTTTTCTATGGACATACAGACTTTCGAAAACATATGACACCAGCATCATCAATCATGTCGTCCCCATTAAAGCAGGCGTCAAGCCATATCAGCAATCATTAAGAAAAATGTATCCAAAATTGGAACCGCTGATTCAGAGTGAAGTGAAGAAATTATTGGATGCTAGAATCATTTTCAAAGTCAGACACTCCGAGTGGATATCGAATCTGGTACCAGTAAGAAAAAAGTCTAGAGAAATCAGACTCTGCATGGATTTCAGAAATCTAAACCGCGCTTCCGATAAAGATAACTACCCCGTGCCACCCATGGAACAATTGCTGCAAATGGTCTTGGGTTATGAACTATTTTCATTATTAGATGGTTTCTTTGGATACAATCAAGTGTTAGTAGCTGAACAAGACAGATTAAAGACAATGTTTAGAACCAAATGGGGAACCTTCGCCTACAGGAGAATTCCCTTTGGGCTTATAAATGCTGGAGAAACATTTCAAAGAGCTATGGACATAGCTTTTCATGGGTTGATTGGCCGAAGTGTTGTAGTATACCTTGATGAAATTACAATATTCTCAAAGAGAAGAGAAGAGCACGTGTTTCACTTAAGGAAAATTTTCGAACGTTGTCGAAAATATGGCATCTCACTCAATCCTAAGAAGTGTGTGTTCACTGTCACGGAGGGAAAGTTGCTAGGCCACATAGTTTCAAAGAAAGAAATATCTATAGATCCAGAAAGGATTAAGGCTATTGAACAAATCCCCTTGCCCCATAATAAAAAGGGGATGCAATCATTTATGGGAACGATAAATTTCGTGCGAAGGTTTGTGCCTGATTTTGCTCAGATTGTCAAGCCGTTGCAGCAGATGGTAAAGCAAAATGCACTATTCAAGTGGACTGAGATTGAGAAGAGCGCATTCAGCAAAATCAAAACTGCGGTTGCACATGCACCCTCCCTGAAAAGCCCAAATTTTGACAAAGATTTTATATTGTATACCTTCGCATCCGATGATTCACTAGCAGCTGTGCTCACCCAAAAGGAAGATGGGGGGGATGAATTCCCAATATCCTTTATGAGTACTGGTCTACAGGGGGGTGAATTGAATTACCCATCTCTTGATAAACAAGCTCACAATGTATTCAAAGTAGTAAAACAATCCAGGCCTTATATTTTAAAAAAATAGAACCAAGGTGATCGTCCCTTACCCAACTGTAAGATATCTTTTTATACAGAAAGAGTTAGGAGAAAGAAGAGGCAATTGGGTAATAGGTCTTCAAGAGTACGACCTTGAATTCAAGACAACATCTATAGTTAAAGGACAAGGGTTGTGCAAATAGATGACTGAAAATGGAAAAAATGAAGAACACGCCTGGGAAGATGAAGCCAAATTACATATAATGGAGGTATGTCCTATGTTTACAACTCCCGAGTCTTGGTATAGAGACATTGTGCAATACCTGTAGGAAAGGTTGTTGCCAGAAAATTGGAGTTCCAAGCAAAGAAGGGCGCTGCGTCTTAAATCAGCCTCCTATCAACTTGTTGAAGGAGTATTATTCAGGAAAAATTATGATGGAGTTCTCATGAGGTGCCTAGAAAAAGAAGATGCGAACAAAGTAATGACAGATTTGCATGACGGTCCTGCTGGAGGACATTATTCAGGGGATACCATAGCCCACAAAATCCTTACGGTAGGTTACTATTGGCCTACGCTCTTCAAGGATGCACACGCACATGTCAGGAAGTGTGATATTTGCCAAAGGTGTAGTGGGAGACAGCCTAAAGCAGCAACACCTCTAAAGCCCGTGGTGATCACGGAACCATTTGAGCAATGGGGATTGGATATTATTGGAGAAATAAAACTGAATTCCTCTCTACAACACAAGTACATTCTGACTATGACCGATTATTTCACTCGTTGGGTCGAAGCTATCCCGTTGCGCAATATAAATGAAGACGAGGTCATTAGCTTCATACAAGATCATATCATGAACAGGTTTGGAGTTCCAGTTTCGTTAGTCTTTGATAATGCTAAGTATTTTTCATCAATTAAATTGATTGCTTTTGCTCATGATAAAGGGATAAAATTGCATTATTCTGCTAATTACTATCCACAAGGAAATGGCCTGGCTAAATCCTCTAACAAAAACATGATTAGAATTTTAAAGAAGACAGTGGTAGAAAACCAGAGGAGTTGGCACTCAGCATTACCAAATGCCCTTTGGGCTAATAGAGTCACCCCCAAGTCTTCGATTGGAGTGTCTCCATATACCCTTGTCTATGGTAAAGAAGCCATCCTTCCTCCTAATATCATGCTACCATCTTCCATACTAGCTCAAGAGTCTAGAGGGTCGGATGATGAAGTTTTGCAAATAAGAATAAATAATCTCCTGAAGGCAGAAGAGGCTAGAGCTAAAGCCAGAGAACGCTTTAAGCAACAGCAAGTGTTAGTTAAGAGATGGTTCGACAAATATAAAGCTGGAACAAAAGACTTTGAAGTAGGAGACTTAGTCCTCAAATGGGATCACCCCCATGATGAGAAAGGAAAGCACACTAAATTTTAGTAGTTGTGGGTAGGCCCTTATCAGATAGCGGTAAAGCTCGGCCCTTCTACTTATAAGTTGTAAGATCTGCAAGGATGGGAAGAGATCTTACCAGTAAATGGTTTGGTTCTCAAGCCGTATTTTTCCTGAGTTTCATTGAATTCTTCTGTCTTGTATATAAGTAATCTGTCTGGCTGTCTTTTGAGTCATGTTTTACAATTTGTTTTAGTTTGTTTTTCTTGATTCTAATAAAGGGAATGAACCCGCGGTTGCATGGAGAACATTAAAATGTTTGGGAATGATAATTATTTTGGGTCTCAGACTGTGTGTTGCTAAAAGAACTTATTCCGGTTTAGCAGTTTTCTCGAATAAGCTCTGTGTGCATTGAATTCTTGCTTAACCCCTGTGAAATAAACTGGATCCGAAGAGTCTGGAATACTATGTTGAGGCTCCATCCACGTCACACTTAAAATGTTCTAAGGAGAAACAACAGAAGACCCATGGAAAGGAGCAGGGTAAACAGTATATTAAATATAAAAGATCCCATGCCAAGAAACGAATGCCAAAAGGCAAATAAGAGTAAAAAAACTCCTATGAAAGCATCATACATCAAAGCAAATGTTGAATCATAAGTACTAAATTGCCGAAATATCCTCTCCGTCCGTGAGCTGAAACATGAAGTACATCACTCACACAAAAGGACACTATGGGATAGAGGATCCTGAAATAAAATTCAGTAAGAAAGGCATGCAGGAGGACTCATATGAAAAAAGGATGAAAGTCCAAAAGCACGAAAAATGCTAAAGTGGCATGGGAATGAGGAACAAATGAATATTTCTATTTACCATATGCTACAACCCTGTTGTGTCCAAGCTATTAGCTACTTGAAAAAAAAAGTAATAATGAAACTCATCCTCTGGCCTCAACAGAGTTATCTGGACTTGAAAATATTGGTTTCCACTCTCCCAAATTGGATTATCATCAATGATTAAAGGTACACACTTCTGTCATTTGAGAAATCTAGATAGCTGGAAGAATTCAATAAATGCATTTATGGTTCAACAGTCTGTTACTCAAAAAACAATCACCCAGAGATCTAGGTTCACCAGGTAATCGCCAGTTGTTGTAGTTGCAACCATTCTCCCCAAAATTTCTTAATTTTTGGGCCCCTCCTCATGATTTTAGAATTATTTTGATCATTGGACCCTTGAGCATTTCTGGGCATGCTTTATTTTCGAATGACTTTGAAGATTGATTGTCAACCTATTCTAAAATTGTCATATTTGAATTTCATGATGGATCCCGAGTGTGAGTTTGTTTTGCTAGCCAAGGATAAATCAATTCTTTTGTTCTTTATGTTGGAGACATTTACCTTCATACTCACTCCTTCGGTCAAATTGGCCTAGTTAAACCACTATCCTAAGTTTAATTGACATCAATGGAGCATTAATTACCATCATCCCAGTCACTCCCACGCCTACCTATAGTCAAGGAGGCTAACTTAGCCTTTCCTACAGTCAAGGAGGCTAACTGGAGCACTCCAGGGGTGATCTGTGTGACATTCATGGACCTAATTGCTAAATGGGGGTTAATTTCAGTTCAACCAACCAGTTACAGTCAATTAAGGCGCCTCCATGCATTAAATATATTATTTAATGATTATTTAATATTATTTTAATGAACTGGAGTGAACAAGGCGCCTTCACCAACTTCTGATGGTCATTTCAGCTTCAGTTAACCTCATCAGGGTTTATTGGAGTCATGCAGTACTAGCACTTGATGATTGGTTTGCTATGACATGTGTTTGATCTCCTTCAGTTGAGATTAAGTCATTTATTGCACTCCAACTTCAGTTAGGGTTTGGTGAGTCAATTAGGGTTTTGGTCAAGTGGTTAAATGAGTGAGATTGCATGGCAAACAGTCAGTTAAGCTAGACTCACTCATTGAATTCGAATTGTCCCTTAGGTATTCGAATTCTTCATTGAGTTAAGCCATTGCTTATGCATGGTATTGTAATCATTTATTGTTTATATAATATACAGAGAGGAAACCTATTTGGTTCCAATTATTGCTAATTCATGTGTATTTGTCAATTATTCTTTGATTGTTTTGATTACTAGTTCCTAGATCATGTGCAAGAATTAATATGGTATCAGATCATTCAGCAGGACGAAGCTCAATCTCTCAAGAACAAGCTTTTTGACAGATTTCTCCATGAAATTTGAGCAATAGCTCAAGAATCTAGCACTGCACTAGAAGCCAAGGCTTACCACTCAATATCCCAAGTAAAGAACTTGTTAGTCAAGCTTGCTTGATTGACTATGCTGGGTGTGATGAAAGCCTAGAATGTGCAGTCTTCCTGACCTTACGGTACCTTTTTTGTTTTGATTTGCAGGTTTTATCTGGTACAACTTCGAATGGACTCAGCAATCCCTCCTCTCACCCCATTCACAAGCTATTCGGAATGGAAGTTGAAGATGATTGCATATCTCAAGAGACAAGGTCTCTATGAGGTGTCTATTGGACATGGAAAAGAGTATTATGAGAATGAGAATGACTGGATAAATGACAGTCACAGATCTTTTGGATCAATAGCTTTGGCCCTTGATGATAGCTTGTACTTTGTTATTGATTTTCCTGGATACCCAAAGGAACTCTGGACACAATTGGACAGAACCTTTGGTAAGCAAAATGAGGATCATAATAGTACTTTGGAGATAAAAGCCACTGCCACAAGAGTTATTTACTCAAAAGTCTCATCCTCTACTCTCTCTGATGAAGTTGTTCAAGATGAAGATGAAGCAGAATCTTCTACACATTCAATTCGAATTGAAGAAAGTCTCCATGAAGTGACTCCTTCTCCTGATGCTCCAGAAGTTCATGAGATCTATGATATCTCATCTTCTCATATTTCTGAAACAGAAGAAGACATTCAAATCTCTGATATTGAAGAAAAACTCTGCTGCACTTCCATGCAAATATTCATCGGTGATTTTCCTTTGAATTCTGTGCAACATTTACCAGTAATTGCTTCCGAAAGTGAAGAGAAATTTGATTTTTCTCCCTCTAATGTTGCTGTTGGTGTGAAAATATGTAAAAAATTGGATATTTTGGAAGAAATATCAGATTATAAGAGTGACACATTCACTCCCCATGATCTATATCTTTCAGCAAATTCCTGCAGGATTGCATGCACCAAAATTCAGAATTTTGAAGAAGCAGAAAACTGTGCATCTACCGTCTCGGTTGACCATAATTTTGGATCTGGTATGAACCTTATTGGATATGATATGATATTATATGGATCTGATCTGATATTTATTGGTTCAAAATTTCAGGTTCATAAACCTTCAGTACTGCTTGTAGCTGTTCTCATCAATGATGTGAAGAAACAAGTACCGCAAGTCTCCTACAAAACTATTGCTGGGGATTTGATTTCAATTCATAGTTTTGGATATGTTGTGAACTTATTTATATCTGATTTACATTCTGATCTGATATTATTTTTTTCATATTTTAAAATCCAAAAGCTTTCAGTCATGCTTGTAGCTGCTCTCACCAATACCGGTGTGAAAAATCAAGTACCGCAATTCTTCTTCAAATTTGCTGCTGGGGATTTGGTGTTAGTTTCCTCCTGTGAGGTTGCTGATATTTTATTTTGTGAATCATTAGATATTTATGAAGCTATATCAGATTATGGAGCTCAAGCATTCACTCTCCAGAGTCCCAGGGATTCTCTACCTTTGGTCACAAGCTCATCTCCTCATAGAACTAGTAAAGAGGAAGACATTCTGCATCCGCATGGACACTTGCTCCTAAGATTTGGGGCTGATTTTACCAGTCATGGTTTTCTGTTCAAGGCTGCAACATATCAGTTTCTTGAGTGTTCCACACATGGTTCAAATCCTCAAGAACCTTTTCTCTCTCTTCAGATGATTTCAGTTGCTCTACATGGGTCCAGTTTTCACCGTGCAGCTGTTTATATTTCTGATCCAGTTGAGTGCATTGTTATTCTTCCAAAGTGGAAGATTCCTCCAGACATATTTAACAAGATCTTTTCAGAAAAGAAGTTCACTTACCTCCGTTCACTATTGGGGGTGAGTTCATCAGGGTGATCCAGACTACTTTCAGTGTTCAGCTTGAGGGGGGGTTTTTCCCACTGGGTTTTCCCTTTTTTCCTCACTTAGTTTGTCATGAGCATTGTTTCAGTTGCTTTATTGTACAGGGTGACCTATGGACTTTGTTTCCAAGGCCCTAGCATTTTATGCATATATGTTTTCTAACTCTTCCTGAGTATAGCTTAAGGGGGGGTGTTGGAGACATTTACCTTCATACTCACTCCTTCGGTCAAATTGTCCTAGTTAAACCACTATCCTAAGTTTAATTGACATCAGTGGAGCATTAATTACCATCATCCCAGTCACTCCCACGCCTACCTACAGTGAAGGAGGCTAACTGGAGCACTCCAGGGGTGATCTGTGTGACATTCATGCACATAATTGCTAAATGGGGGTTACTTTCAGTTCAACCAATCAGTTACAGTCAATTAAGGTGCCTCCATGCATTAAATATATTATTTAATAATTATTTAATATTATTTTAATGAACTGGAGTGAACAAGGCACCTTCACTAACTTCTGATGGTCAGTTCAGCTTCAGTTAACCTCATCAGGGTTTATTGGAGTCATGCAGTACTAGCACTTGATGATTGGTTTGCTATGAAATGTGTTTGATCTCCTTCAGTTGAGATTAAGTCATTTATTGCACTCCAACTTCAGTTAGGGTTTGGTGAGTCAATTAGGGTTTTGTTCAAGTGGTTAACTGAGTGAGATTGCATGGCAAAGAGTCAGTTAAGCTAGACTCACTCATTGAATTCGAATTGTCCCTTAGGTATTCGAATTCTTCATTGAGTTAAGCCATTGCTTATGCATGGTATTGTAATCCTTTATTGTTTATATAATATACAGAGAGGAAACCTATTTGGTTCCAATTATTGCTAATTCATGTGTATTTGTCAATTATTCTTTAATGATTTTGATTCCTAGTTCCTAGATCATGTGCAAGAATTAATACTTTAAGGCCGATGTTGCGGAAGTAGAATGGGTTTAACTTCTGCTGATTCTTAAATTTTTGAGCACTTGATGATTTATTGATCCGGCGTCTCACTATGTTAAATCGGCAGCTGATAGCCTTTTCCTATCCATCGTTGCGGCTCCCAAAGCGGTTTGCCATCCGAAGTATGAAGAGCTCTGACTGCCGATGTGTGTTGACCTTCTCATCGCATACCCGTAGCATTTTCTTTTCTGCCATTGCGGCTGGGAAAGTCATTTGGCTTCCGATGTAATGTCTTCCGACTTTCGATTGAGCTTTTCTCGCCCGCGTTTCGGATTTTTCTAGCTCTTGTCCCTTCCGCCGTTGCAGCTCTCAAATTCCTTTAGCTTCCGAAGTGTAAAGCTGTCTGACTTCCGGTTAAAGCATATCCCACCCAAGTTTCACGTGAATTTAGCCCTTGTCTTTTTCGTCGTTGCAGCTAGGGAAGCCGTTCAACGTCCGATATCAAAGCCTTCCGACTGCTGATTTAGAACTTTCCCTCAGAAGGCTTAATCAGGATTCTTTTTAGATCGAGAGATGCTCCTGGTCATTTCCTTGTGGAATAGTCGTTTCAATTGATAGAATTTGATGCTTTGTTTTGTAACGCAGCCCCCATGAATGATGCTTGTCGATTGATTGTAGGTGGGTTTGGGAGATCGGTCAAGCTATCGCAGCGTGGAGGAAGACGGACTATTTGGTAGAGGCAGGACATAAACTAACAGGATCGCAAGAAGGACAAACGAAGGAAAAAGACAAATGAATGGTGACAGAGGATCAGCTCTGAAAGGTCCGGCAGTTACTCAGCCAATCACAAGCATGTGCAGAAAAGATAGAGGAATATGAAGTGTTGAGGAACTGAAAGGTCAGACGTTTGGGGGGCAGCCCAAGCAGTCTGCAATTGTAATTTAAATAATTGAAAGTAAAACTTAGAGGAGGGACTTTTGCCCTAGAAAAACTTGTAAACCATTTGCTTGTAAGAGGAACTATTTCGTTTTACAATCAGAAACTGCAACTTTTTCCTGTTGGAGAAAGTGAAATGTGGAATGTTTCAATGTGATTAAATGAACAATGTTGAAGGGGAACTATTTCATTTTCAGCTTTGTTTCATTAACTGTGAGGGTGTTTAACTTCCTGAACCTATGTTCTTGTTGAATGCTTTTCAGTATCTTTTGTGATGTTTTCCACTGTGGGTAATGAATGTCGTTCATAAAATAATTGGCTAACTGGTTGTTCAAAAATCTGCAATTGTTCATGTGTCTCAAAATAAGTGTCAGCTATCTGTAACTTTTCGTTATGCATGTACAAAATATATTACTCACCAACGAATGATAATCCTGCTCCCTAGGGATAGTTTAGGTAGTTTGCTTATTTTCTTGTTGTATGTGATTTAGATGCTAGTGAATCTAAGACGAGAGGTAAGAACTTACGCATCACGTTGTGACTGCTCCTTGCATCTTATTTCCCTGCATGGTTAATTAGGCACTTGCATATCATACATTAAGTCAAAAGTACAAAATACACAGTGGACCGGGCCGCAACTGATAAAGCCTTTGTTTTTGTTACTTTGATCTACGGTAGCCGGACCGCAAACCGGATGGATTCCCTATACCAAACAGTCAATGGGATAGTTGGGAATGTTGACTGGGGAGAATCCCTTACTATTGCTTCCTGCGAATTTCGGGGCCTCAACAGGATCTTCCAAACTCTTTAAAATTTCAGTATCAAAATTACCTCGTGTATGTCTTCTCGAAGCCGGAATGACCTCTTAAATTTTGAAAAATTTTACAAGGGAATCGCCAGGGAAAATATTCAACCTTCTCTAATGACAAAAAAATCCTGTTTTCCCACATAAATCTTTTCTTGATCTTTAAAAATCTATCGTTCTTCCTAGGGCAGATTTGCACTTTCGGTCCCCCGGCAACGACGCCAATTTGTTAACACTTAGAATGTACCCAGGTTGCAAAAGGTAAATCCCAAAGGTAACAGCAAAAAACCACTTCAAAAATAAATTGGCTTTCCTTTCCAGAAAGGGATCTCTCAAATATAAATTTAACAAAGCCAGATATAAAATCAACACTTAAACATCATATAGATGGTTGAAACGATACACATAATCATTGGGAAATGGAGTCAAAATACATAAAAATATCACAAGGTCGCATGCATGAGATTTCATCAAAGGCAAGATAACCACTCAATTACAGTCATTCATTGAGTTCAAGTGGAAAAGGAAGAAATATGAACAATCCATCAATATAGAGCATCATAAGATGAATTCCATATTAACTTTAGCAGAAACATTTATGGAATATCTGAAACAATAGTCAGAGCACAACAAGTATGAATTCCAACCATTGAACACTACGCTTTACATACGAAGAAAACAAAATGGAATGTAAACACTGGAAAAAACAATCACATACGAAAGAAAATACAGACTGTAATGTAAACATCACAAGAATCTCTGATATCCCACCCGCATTCAACTTTGTTATTTCAAAAATTATTTGTCTTCAAAAACATTGATCCAACAAATGGGTTCCAACCCCCAATACATCAAGTAAATGCAAATATATACATAAATGATTTCTTCCCAAGAAGATTTAATAACTAAATAATCTATTTAATGAAAGTCCTTGTAACCATATCCCTAACAACTAGGAATAAACTACTTGCTTTGATCCTAATAAAAAATCAATTAATTAAAAACAACTTGGTGATAACAAGGCTCGAACAAGTAGCTCCATAGCGTGCAACACCTGTTTTCATGGATGAAGAATATACTTTGTTTTTATGAATCTTTCCACGGCTCTCCATTGCTCTGTGCTTGGCATGTCATACTCAATCATTTCTCGGATAGATACTTCCAAATCCATATAGGTCTTATAAGACATAGTGGGAAGCCCTCCTCTAACGATTAAAAATTTCTGCAATATTTCGAAGTCTTCTATCAACTTGTCCATGATGACTTTTCCCGTCAGTCCCTTTACCAAGTCATCAAGCTTGGATTGATCCATACAGCTTTGTACTAGTAGGCTATGATAATGTTCTTGAGAAAAAAGTCTTCCTTCTTCGTCCCAAAAAGAGGGAAGGCCATCTTCAAACAATTATTTAAAAGCATGCCTGAAATCATTAATCCGTGAAGTCATCTCATCAGCCTGATCTTCTACTGCTTTCATAAGATGATGTTTATGAATGAACCTTTTAAACCACAATACCATAGCCACTCTGTCTTTCATTCCTATGTCTTGCAATTTTTGATAAGTTAATGAATTCAAGAAATTTAGTGCATTCTAAGTTATACTTAGGGGCTTCCTCTCCTTGGTCTCATTTACGAGTTTTAATCTCTGATTGGATAAATTAACCAATGCACTTTGGTCATCAATGAAATGCAAATAATGTCTGAACTTAGTAACCTCTATAGAAAATGTATCCCAGATTATATGCTTGGCTCCCTGAAGAGGCCCCTTTCCTGTATTCCTTTCTTTTAATTCATTAAGCTTCTTTTGTAATTGACCTTTGTCATGTAATATTTTATTTTTGTTTTCAACCATTTTAGTCAGCTTGGATTTGATTTTCTCATTTTCTTCTTTTAATTCCCTTATCTCTACATCCTTCAAGCTTACTTGTGCCATGGGTACTAGTAAATCATTAGCAGAAAAATCACTTAAAGGCTTTTCAATATTTACAATGGTCAAATATTCATCAGTAGGAGTTCGGCTCATTAATTCTTCCATAATCTCTTTTTTATCATTCTGGTCTTTCTTTAACTGTGAAATTTGTGTCACTAGCTCAGTTCGCTCTATTTCCCATTTATTCTTTTCTTCTTCCAGCTTCACAGTTTTTCCTTTGTAGTCCATCATTTCATGATCAATTTTATCTTTCTCCTCCTGTAATGCTAACAACTCTGATGATTAAACATGTTCGGAACTCAGGATTTTCAAATTCTTCTTTAGTACCTGAAGGGAATTATCTTTCTCTTCTAAAAGTCTTTTGATGGATTGTGTGTTTCCTGTTTCATCCCCCGATCTTATGATATATGCCTGCAATTTCTTTACTTGAATTGAATTCGCCTTGTTCTCAACTTTCTCGTGCTTCAACTAGACCTCCAATTTATCAACCAAAACTTGCAACTTGTTAATTTTCATCATGGCATGTAATAAATCTGAATACATTATATCCCCTCTCTATTTGTGCAACTGTATTTTGTCAGGTACACTGATTTTGTAAAACTTACTTCCATCTTAGCCACTTTTTAGTCACTTACCATAGCTAATTTTAAAGTGTTCCTTTCTACATCTTGAGTGGAAATCAAGGATGTATTTGGGTTACCCAGACTTCTCACTTGTGGGAGTATATTTTTAGTTTCTTCTAAGGACTACCTCTGTTTTTCTACATAACTAGTCATGAATTCTGGTTTAGATTTAAAAATTGAACTGGACTTTGCATTATTTTCATTTTCAAAAGAAAACTGGTTCATCTGTACCGATTTCTTAGGAATCAAAACTACTTTTTTCAACTCATCTGAAACTACTTCACTTGAAATTTTATCATCTTGAGATGTTTTGGTCTTCTTACGTGAACTGTCTTGATCTATTTCCATATTTTCAATCTCAGAAAAACTTTTTTTAATTAAAATATTAGAACTTTTTGGCACCTGAGACGCTGTAATCAATCCACTACTTGTACTCTCATTGCTTCCTGGATTTTGCATGAAATTAGACAAATTGGCTAGTTCCTTCAAACCCTCAACAACTTGGTGATCAAATGGTTTGTTTTTATTTTCTTTTTTCCTTCGAGAAATTATATGATATGGACAATAATTGACTTTATTTTCTTTTTGAAAATCCATGTTTTCCAATCATTTTTCCACAATCACCAAGGCACCTTTGTTTTTAAAGATGAATGAACCGACTTTAAGGGGGAATTTGATATTGGAGGACTTTTTGAAGGCTCCGAAATGCTCCTCTTCTGCAAGTAATATTTGTCTCATGTATTCCAATGCAAATATTCTAGGGATAAGGAAGGCAAGCAGCCTATAAGGCTCTCCAGTGAAACCATACACTCTCAAAACTGTGAAATCTTTATACAAAAACCAATCCCCAATCCTGTCTTCTGGTGACGATTGCATAATAATCTTCATTTCTTCAAACACTCTAGGTAATACTTCATCAAACAGAAACTTATATATATCTAACATAATGGAATTCGCAAATTCGAACATATTGATTTGCTTCGGCAGATCTGAAGAGAATATAGTATTCAAGAATTGCAATTCAGTTCCATTTGAACATAATAACATGTTCAACAAATATGATTGGTACTTGAAAAATTTGACCTTTGGGAACTCGACTAATTGGATATGGATAGCCTCTACTAAATATTCATCCAAACTAAAGAAATGGATCAGATGGGACTCATACTGAAGACTAACTGAACTCGTTTTCAATAAGAAGCCCAAGACAACCTCACTAACATGAATGTCATTATCTAGACCTAAAATCTGGCAGACCAAAGATACAACCAATTGGACCTCCTCTTTGAAAATGTGAATACGATATGGAAAAATAAGACCTTCATTAAGAATACTAGAGAAAAATTCACATCGAATTTCAGTTTTACAACCGCTATATACTCAGCAGCTAAAACAAACTCATTCACAAACTCACCACTATCGGGGTAATTATCAGGCAAATTAAGGAATCCACGAATAATTTTTCCATCAATCCTACACAATATCTTTGACATGGAATGACTCACAATGACTCTCTCAGAAGATGAGTAATTACTTGCACACCACTCAGTGAATTCAGGAAAGGGTAAGGTCTGCTCAATGGCGAAATAATACAAAAATGACTTGCAAGCATTCAAAATGTAATTTCCTTGTGAATTATACCGCCACAATCTTTCCTTAATAACTAATACATTTCCCATCGACATGAATGGGTCATACACACCTCTATCTCTATCAACCAAGAATTCTTCTCTTTCATCCAAGACCCAGTTAAGACCTTCTAACTCTTTCTCTTTCTCCATAATAGAAAAACGATGATAATTCTGTGAATAAAGCTCAAGTGTTCAAAGCTTACCTGTGATTGTAACTGTATGTACCTGAAGTTGACTACGAAAGGATGGTGGGTGGTCCCTTTCATTCATCCCAGCATACAAAATAAAAAATGATTTTTGAAAATAAGTCAACTTCACTTTATATAAAGGTCCATTCTGGAGGCTCCGTCTAGCGGTTTTTCCTAAAACATTTTTCTCTACAGAATGTACTATAAGCGGCCACGTGTATCGTAGTTTTTATTTTTCTACCACCTTTCTACTTCAACTGCCACACAACTCTACCCTCTGGATCCGATAATAACCATTGATGAATAATCACTTTATTTTTAAGTCGTTGGATTAACTTGCATGTACACATTCCACTGGGCCTTTTTGTTTTTAACAACGTGCAATTTTATGGAGCGGAGTTCTTATCAATTGTAGATTTTACTGACCTGATCCCATAACCATCGATCCTCTCACCTTGTTAATTATCTCTGCCTACTCCTATCTCCTGTGCATCTCCATAGAGCGGATCTATTCTAAACCATTGATTTTCACATCCTTGTTCTATACCATTGGATTATGAGATAATTTCATCTTTTATATGCCCTTTTATTATGCCTTTACATTGTCATATTTAACCAAAGTTCAAGTAACCATCATTTGTCTTCACCATGTTTCCTTCAATACTCTGCAAGTTAGAAGTTGTTAACAAGTGGCATGATCCCTTATAGCTTTCAGTGCCACATTGGGTTGAGGCAACCGCGAGGCTTCACTGTATAGTTCTGTTGTTTCCTCGAAGGTTTTATCAACCCTCTCTTGGTAAGACCTCAACCATTATTCTTTGGAGGAATGATTCCTCGAAGTCTATCCATCAAACACATACTCTTGTATCTGCAACTCGGTTGTGTCGAGCTCTTCCTATTGCCATTCTTTTATTAAATTATTCTTCTTTTCCTGTCCCCTTTTGACCTACACCAATTGTTGTTTCGGTTCCACTTTCTATTTTTTCTGCATGCTAGGCGTGTCCATTTCTTCAGTGTCCATGGGAATTGGACCCCCTCTTTTTATTGAACCTGCCGAATAGCTGACCAATGATGAGAATCCCCCTACAATCACAGCTACTGTAGATAATTATCTCTGGGGAGAAACTATCCCCGGTAGCTGTGAGCCAGTGTCCTGCTCTGCATTGGTATCCATTGGGGCAGGATTGGGGAAATCATCCCAATTCGCCGCTTTTCTAATATAGGTATCTCAGTGTGCTCAAAAGGCCTACATTTGTGAGTTTTCCTTCTTTTGTAAATCAACTGGTGAGGGTCATAATTTATCACTTTCCCCAAGGAAAACTCCATGCCTCTGAGCAAGTTGGCAAACAGGGGCAAAGCATCCCTACTTCTAACTGTGCATGGTTTTAATTCCCATGTAAAAATCAAACTTAAACTTTTCTTAAAGTTCAAGAAGTTTTATTCTTCGACAATGAGTTTTCGTTGGATTAATTCTAGGGAGAAAACCCTGGGGGTTAGAAAAGCAGGTAGGATGTAGGGTGCATGTATGAAGCCATACAACCTTATGGTAGTTCCAAATTCTATGAGGAACCAGTCTCCTATCTTCTTGCTATTTCAAATTTGCAGCAATATCCTCATCTTAGGTTACACCCTATTAGGCAAAATATATGTCGTAATAATTATGTTGCAGTATAGTTGCCCAACTATTTACTTGTCAACCTGGGGTACGTAAACTGATGAAGCACGTGCACTGTTTGTGCAAGACTAAATTAGATCTAATCTAACTTAATCTAATTTGCTGAAATCGAATTAATCTAGGAAAGCATTGAAACACTAACTAGGAAAGCAGGAAATTGCATAACGGAAATACAACATGTGAAGAGTTTAACAACAATGACATAAGTGAGCTCACATCCACAAATCAATAATAAAATGACAAACATGAAATCATAACAATGAAACTTGAATCACATTAAGAATATCAAATCACAGACTAATCTAACAAGTACAAAATCAAACCCAATCCAACTTAATCTAAGTCCCCCTGGAATAGAGAGGGAGCACTCTCCTTTATACATGAGAGGCCTTAAGAAAAGGATAAGAATGCATTAATTACAGATCCACTATTCTCTCAACTACTCTCAACCACTTTCCTACTATTACAAGATATGGTTCCTTCAAATCCTCCACATGTCTCTCATGAATCCTAGATAAGATATGCCATCCAAATCTTCCATGATCTTCTCCTTGAGAATAGGCTTGAATAAATATCTCCTTTGGAATGGTGTACGAGATATTCGAGAAGTCCCTTTGAATTAATCATTCACATATTCCTAGACATTAAAAAGCTCACACATAATTGAGATATATATGAAAACATGTATATTTTCTAATATTTAATCATAAATTCACTTTTAATACTAAAATGAATAAAGTGGAAAATAATAATGTGAAACCCAAATGTATTTATGAAAATGATATGATGAAGGTTTAATAGGGTGATGAAATGTAAGGAATAGTGAAGGGAAAGGTGGATGAAAATACGACATTTCTGAGTCCTAACATCCCCCCAACCTGAAGGTGTTGCATGTCCTCATCCAACCATGCATGGATCTTCTGAAGAACCTTTGGCATTTGAACTTTGGCTTTGATTGATGATGTCTTTTTAATAATGAATATTTCCAGGATATGTGGAAGACATGAGTAACAGATCATGAGTAGCAGCTAGCATTTTCCTATGGTTGGTTCTTGTGTAACAACCATGAATATAAGATTGTTGGTTCTTGTGTTAACAACATTCATTTCATTATTTTTTGCTTGTTGTTATGATAATAATTGTAACCACACACTTCACTGGAAATCATAAGCTATCAATGTGCATAAGAGAGCATCACTGAGTATAAGAAAACATTTTCTCGATCTATTATGAATCATGCCAATGTGTATATAAATGCATGAAGTAAAGTGCAACAGGGGATTGTTGGAAAAGAAATTTTGGTGAATAGTAAATGGGATGAAAATGGAATGATGAGAATGGAAAAATGGAATGATGGTAGTAAATATGTGGTGATTATGAATATAGTTCCCCCCCCCAACTGAATTGGTTGCATGCCCTCATGCAACATAGTGTAGGCCATGGAAGGGAAAGGGAAAGGAAGTGTGGCAAGGGAATTTTCCAAAATATTCAAGTCAGCATAGAAGGAATTGCATGATTAAATCTTAGAAAACAACATAACTTCACTCACCCAAAATGTAGATGAACTATGCAATAGGACTGTAGTTTTTGCAACTGCTGGATCAGGAAATCGTGACTGGTACTGTAGCTGCAACTACTGTAGTGGCTGGCACAAAGAATATGTGACTACGACTACTGGAAAATGGAAGGTGTCACTGGTGTAGGATCATGAAAATGTAGATGTGAGTGGCGTCGTTGCTGTAACTTGAAAGATGGCACTGCTGTAGGAGCATGTGAGAGGTAACTGCTACTGTAGTAGCACTACCGTAACATCAACTGCTAGAACTGCGGAAACAACAACTGTTGGAACTGCTGTAACTGTCGTAACAATGACTGCTATAACAATGATGGCTGTAATAGCAACTGTGGGAACTGCTGTAACAACTGCTGGAACTGCAACGACTATCATTGTTGAATCAAAGAATGTGAAGTGGAGGGATCTGAACTGGTGCTAACGAATCATGGAAAAGAGAAAGTATGAAAATGTGGAATTGTCGGACTCTCATAGATGAATTCAAGCTGTTGTAACTGCTGAGGGAATCACGAAAAAGTGTATAGTCTTCACCCGCTACAAACCTGATTGTACAATTCTAATCATGCGAATGGATGTGTCGATGTCGAGCATGAAGAGAAATCACTGGATTACCGGCCATTGATGAATGATGTTAACCAATGCAAGGCAACTCACCATTGATTTCAATGAGTGCCAAGGTACTGGAGTACATCTTGTGAAGTGCGAATGGATGTGCTGAGGTCGAGCCACTTGCAAGATCTGATGATCAAGGGACATTGATGTATTCCCATGATCGTTAATGAGAGAACTTGCCATTAAGGCATGTAAGCCTCTAGGTACTCAAAATGGACTCTAGTCTATATCCTAGATAAGGTACTAAGGTCGATGGGGCAAGACTTGTTGAAAGTTGGGCCTTAAGGAATCCCACATTAGTCAACGCGAGTTTTTATAAAAATAATTCGTAGGACTATATGAAAGAACTCAGTAGTAATAGAGTGAATGGAAATGGAATGGAATCATGGAAAGGGAGCTGGTTTTATTCAGAAGGAAAAATGAAATGGAAAAGAAGGAAACAGTGAACTGAAAAGATAAAGGAAATGATGTATGCTGCTCAAAAAAATAGGCGTGCATGAAGTCGTGACTGAGAAGGAGATGGGAGATGGGCTTCAGACATTGATGACTAAAGTACATTTGAAGGAAAAATGGGGTTAAACATTCATGACACAAATGGGTGAGGAAAGGGTTCCATGTAACAGCAAACATTATGATGTTTTAGGATGTGTAACAACTCCTTCAATCAATCTTTTGAAGCATGTTTCAAAAACTTTGTGATTCGTTGAAAAATCACTTCAGCTGGGAATGAAGTGTCTCCGTTCCTACAATCAAACTTAGTACCAATCCTGCACTTAAAACGTCGTGAGAGCATCATCGAAAGCAAAAATGAATATGAATGGGGCAAAGTGAAAATAATAAAATGCATTTGTATACCTTTGTCATTGCAAAGGTGGAATCATCGATCGTTGTAAAGTGACAACTTAGCATAGATCGTAAGAACATGTTGCAAAATTGTTTTCAAGAAGTTGGGAAAAAGTCCATTTGCAAGTTTTTGATTTGATGATTTTGTTTTATTGAAATTTTATTTTATTTTTTAGTTATTTTGGATGATTTTTTTTCTTTTATTTGATTTTATTTTCATTATATGATTTTATAATCCACAACAAAAAGAAAATGCAAAAAGAAAAATAAAGCACTCAAAATCAATGTCAGATCTGCACTCTTCAAAAAAGCATGCAATGACAATATGGTCTCTTTTTCAGCAAATATGCAAGCCACAAAAGTTAGGAAAGTGTAAATGTGCTGCTGAGATGCACTGTCAAAGTTATGCAAGCAATGAGAAATTCTCGTGGAGTTGGAATGTCAATTGCTTTCCTGCATGGTCTACGTATACATTGTTAGATATAATTTGAATATGTAGAGCATTCAAGTGTGGTATGTGTAAGCATTACGTAATAGGAAGCAAGCATTCAAGCATCCATGTTTCCAGCAAAACAACCACATGGAGGTAATGTCTCAGAGATCCATGAAATATACCATGAAATGTGAATGGCTATAATTTTCTTATGATCAACATGGACTCCCATTTATTGTCGCGGCTTAAAATAAAGTGTTGCATTATTCTAAAATAAATAAATAAAACAAATTTTGCCCAAAATCTAAATTAAAAAAAACAAATTTGAGAAACTTAAAAAAAAAATTCCAAAATCTGCATTTTTGTATTTTTTAGCCTCAAAGACCCAACGATATTTCCTAAATTGAAGCTCCTGTTTCAAAATGGCTCATGTTCTAACCAACTTGTTATACTGGGATAAAAACCCATGTGTCATATTTTCTATATGCATTTTCAGTTGCACTAAAATCAAGGCGAAAGTTGGCTATTCAGAATATTTTGCCCAGAAAATCTAGGTTTGATTTTTTTCAAAGATCTCTCTCTATCTCAAAATTTGTGTCAGAAATTGTGGACATGTTTCTATGGGAACATAATCAGCATATTGGAATTAAAATCCATGTCTTGTATTTTCCAAATTCTTCTTCGTTTGGTCAGAAATTGTACTGTTTCAGCTGTTGCAGGCTACTACAGGTGTGTATCAGCAATCGTTGCAGGGTGTAACAGCAAGCATGTGGGGCGTGTAACAACAAATTGAAATGCAATTTTTGCACAAACGGTGACTCGGATTAGGATGAAATTTTGCAGGCAGGTTTTTATGGTCAAAACGTGTTTACACACCAAAAATCAGCCATAGCTACTCCACAGATTTTGAAAAAAATGAAAAATGGCTGAAGGTGACTATATTGATTATATTCAAAACCGTGCACTAATTTGGGATGAAATTTATGGAGCTTTTGTATCATAACATAATGCACTTCCTGTCCAAAAATCAGAAGAATCTAGATCCCAGGTTGTGAGATATCTCTATTTCAATTTTTTGCATTTTTCCTGCATTTGTTGTTCTAGTTGGTTTTGCAAATTTTACTCAATGTGCGATTTCCAGATCTATTATTGTATGTTGTTGCAGATCTATTGTTGCGGCTGTTGTTTATGTCATTTTTGGAAAACATTGCTCTTCCAGACTTTGAATTTCACTTTACATTTTTTTTCAATTTTTTTTTTAAGTTTTATTCCTAATGTACCTACTATTTATTTGCAGATCAAGGAGGAACGCAAATTTTTTTATTATTATGTCTTTTTTTCTTTATTTATTTTTCAGAAAAACAAGTAAAATAACAGAACTCTTAAAAAAAAATTGAAAATTTTTAAAGAAACTAGAAGAGCGCAACAGTGTTGCTGTTACAGTCGTTGTTACACCTGATGTTACAGCATCACATATTATTCCTATATATTTTATTTTTTTGTTTTGCAAATGGAGATTTGAAGTATTATACATCCTAACAACATTATTAATCATCCCTACTTCCTGATCCTCGCGATCGCACGAAGCGCGGAGGAGAGCATACTTATTGAAAACTAAAAAAAACTAAAAATGAAAGCCTACCTACTCTGTGCTAATTAGAATTTAGAAATATGTTACGTGTAGTCAAACTACCAATGGAGCCATGCACGTAAAAGTAATATCCATATATTCAGTGGTAAATTGTTGAATAAAAAATGACAATATATGGGAGTGAATGAATCTAGTTGATGGAATGGAAAACTAACTAAATAAAAATAAAAAGACGGATCTACTTGAGTACTTACCTGGAACCATCGTTCGATAAAGATTTCGTAGGCGCGAATCCCCTCACGTTCTTGCTGTAACTCTTCCTTGATCTCTTGTTCGAATGATTATTCGCTATTACATTCGCAAGGTTCTTCTTTTTCTTTGGGAGGAGTAGTTAAATCTTTTATTGCTATCAAGATCTCCTCTTCCTGAGAAGAGGAGATCCCGGCTTTTGTCAAGGCATGAGTGAGTAGTTCCAAGCTAATACTCATCATTAAATCATAACTGCAAAAGAAAATTCTTACAACACCCAAATCAAAATCTGAAATCACTCTTGCTGAAAACAAAACACTCTTGCTGAAACACATGAAAACCTCTTCACAGTTGCAAAAATTAAAAACTGGAATTGCAGAATTGAAAATCACACTCTGCATGCTTTGTTCCAAATAAGGATGACGTCCCACGTTAGAGTAACACGTTGGCAGGGAGAACATGAATAGTCTCCACTCAAGTAGCTGCTAAGACCCCTTACCAACACATGCAGACACACTTGCAGAAATTGAAAATTACGCTAAATAGCGGAAATTGAAATTTACACTAAATTGCAGGAATTGAAATTTACGCTAATTTGCAGAAATTGAAATTTATGCTAATTTGCAGAAATTGAAACACACCCTTCATACCTCAATCCCTAGTGCTTCCCCGGTAATGGTGCTAAAATGTTAGGCAAAACATATGTCATTAGAGGAAATTTGGGGTCTAAAATGGGCCTTATAAGAAAACGTGCCAAAATAAGTTTTTGTGAGTTGGAATTCAAGAACCAATAGAATTTCAATAAAATAAGTCAACCATAATGGTTGAATTTACATATTTGTCATTAAAAAAAACTACTTTTTTTGTTCGTATTTTCGACATATCTCCCTGTGTTTTTACTCAAATTTCGATCGGGAGAGCTTGTTGGATGTGGAATTTGATTCCGCATCCAACAAGCTCTCCCAATCAAAATTTGAGTAAAAACACAGGGAGATATGTTGAAAATACGAACACAAAAAGTAGTTTTTTTCTTTCTTCCTCCAAAATTAATCAATATTATTTTATTATTTTAACTATTATTTTATTATTTTCCTTAGGAGGCCCATTTTAGACCCCAAAATTCCTCTAATGCGTAATAATTACGTTGCAGTACAGTTTCCCAACTATTTACTTGTCAACCCGGGGTACATAAACTAACGAAGCACATGCACTGTTTGTGCAGGACTGAAGTAGATCTAATCTAACTTAATCTAATTTTCTGAAATCGAATTAATCTAGGAAAGCATTGAAACACTAACTACGAAAGAAGGAAATTTCATAAGGGAAATACAACATGTGAAGAGCTTAACAACAATGACATAAGTGAGCTCACATCCACAAATCAATAATCAATTGACAAACATGAAAGCATAACAATGAAAGCTTGAATCATATTAAGAATCTAAAATCACAGACTAATATAACAAGTACAAAATCAAACCCAATCCAACTTAATCTAAATCCCCCCGGAATGGAGAGGGATCACTCTCCTTTATACATGAGAGGCCTTAAGAAAAGGATAAGAATGCATTAATTACAGATCCACTATTCTCTCAACTACTCTCAACCACTTTCCTATTATTACAAGATATGGTTCCTTCAAATCCTCCACATGTCTCTCATGAATCCTAGATAAGATATGCCAACCAAATCTTCCATGATCTTCTCCTTGAGAATAGGCTTGAATAACTATTTCCTTTGGAATGGTGTAAGAGATATTCGAGAAGTCTCTTTCAATTAATCATTCACATATTCCTACACATTAAAAAGCTCACACATAATTGAGATATATATGAAAACATGTATATTTTCTAATATTTAATCATAAATTCACTTTTAATACTAAAATGAATAAAGTGGAAAATAATAATGTGAAACCCAAATGTATTTATGAAAATGATATGATGAAGGTTTAATAGGGCGATGAAATGTAAGGAATATTGAAGGGAAAGGTGGATGAAAATACGACATTTATGAGTCCTAACACACCCTAGGTAACCTTTCCTGAAAGAAGAGTTCATATATTTCGGCCATCAACTGGTTCATGAATTTACAGTAATCTGTGGCCATATTAGCAATGACTGCCAATTCTCGTACTTGCAGGTCCTCTTCATTATAGGCTATGAACATCCTTAGCAAGAAGGACTAGAATCTAAACATTTTAGTGTCATGGAAGTTTGCTAACTAAGAATGGATATTCTCGGCCAGGAACTCCTCAAATTTAAGGAAACAAGACTGACCAGATTGTCTAGGCAATTCAGGTTTGGCCAGACAAGTACTTAAGACGAACAAAAGACTCCACAATGACTCTGGGACGTATGTGTCGGTATCTAGACCTAGGAATTGACTAGCCAGGGATATGCACCACTGAGTTTCTTCATTGAATTGGCTGAGGTCAATAGGGTAAGATAGGTCATCGGGTTCACTATTGGGTTTAGAACAGGCCTTCAGGAAGGTTTCTTTACTCTCATCAGTAGACTCTCTAAAACAACGTATAATGTCTTCTTCTCAATAGTCTTGGGATATATACGTGAATTCATCTGGGATATACAGGGTTTTGCGTATGACAAAATCTTGAACTGGGCAAAGGATTTTAGACTTAGATTTATTCATAATAACACCTTCAGTGATAGAGAAATTGGTGACCATTTGACAAATTCAGGGCAATGGGGAGTTTGGTTGACAGAGAAGAAGTGGAAGAAAGAGTCAAAAACACTGCAGGTATCTCTACCTCGGTTCTTAATAGCTTTCAATTTGCTTCTGGTGGTTTCAATAGCTTCTCCCACCAGGATGGTATCAAAAATCTCAGCGTTTTCATCTAACAGGCTCTCTTCTATCATCCAATCTACAGCATAAGGCTCTACATCATCTCTTCCCCAACCACTTCTATTCTATCCATTCTCAAATAACACTGAGGGGGTATCAAGGGCTTACCTTGTTTTGTAGCACAGTCTCCTGGTTGGTCCGGGATGGCAGTCTAGATGTGGTTGGATATTCGATAGCTTCGAGGTTTCAGAAAGGACAAATCTTTGCAACTTTGTGTGGTCCTCTTTATAGTTTTTCACACAACATAACCTCCGCGCATTTCCCAGATGGTTTGCACTGTAGATCTTATTCTTCACAACCTACACTGTAGATATGTGGGGTTCTTTATGCCATGCCCTTCCTTACCTCGCACATGTACAGCTCAACCGTCGATTGAGACCGACTTCCTTCACAACCGTTGATCCGGATGGACCCCACCACTCTTTGCGAAGCAAGGTTCTGTTTCCTTCCATGCAACTCCAGATTGTCAAATGAACTATAATCGTCGATATCCCTTCATATTCATATGCACCGTCGATCAAAATGTCCTGTACCATCTTTTGGTATTTGGAATGGTTGCTTTCATCCTCTCTAGTTTGGAATGCGAAATCGTTCTCAGCCGTGGATATTCTTGGGTCCCAATCTCGACAGTTGGATGCATCCACTCTTTAAACCATTTTGCAAAGTTGAAAAATGGCTTGGGTTGGACATGTTCGCCGTGTGGAATTTGTTTGACGCCGTTGATCCACCCTCTGATCAACATTATCCTTTGATCATGATTCCCTTTTTACACCTCTAGTGCGCCCCATGTTTCCTTCTTAGCCTCGTTCCTCCGCTCCATAGACAGTTTCGTTGCTTTCAGCATTCATCACCGAAGTCAATTTTGAAGGCTAGGTGCTATCTTTTGTGTGCCTTCGGCTCCTTTTGCAAATACTACACTTCCTTCTCAACACTTCTCAATGGGGCTGAAGAACACAAGTATCACTTACACCCAAAATTTAATAGAGTGTTGACACTTGGTATACCAAGCCCTGGGGGCTTGCTTAAGCCCATGCAATGATTTGTTTAGCCTGCACACAAAATATGGATTAGTAACAAACCCTTGAGGTTTCTACATGTAAATATCTTATGTAAGATCTCCATTCAGGAAAGCACACTTCACATCCATGTGATGTACCTCCCACTGCTTCGAAGTTGCAATGGCTAAGGCTAGCCTGATGGAGTCCATCTTTGCCACTGGTGCAAAGGTTTCATTATAGTCAATACCATGTACCTATGAGTAGCCCTTGGATACCAATATTTCCTTATATTTCAATGGTGAACCATCAGCAGCAAACCTAGTTTTGAAAACCCACTTACATTGAACTAGCTTCCTCCTCGAGAGAAGATCAACCACTTCCCAAGTCTTGTTCTTCTGGAGTGAGTTGAATTCTTATTTCATTGCTGTTTTCCATATTGGATCATGTCCTGTGTCTTCATATGTCTGTGGGTATGATTCAACCATTAGATAGCACTTCTCTACAAACAAAGGGTCTTTCATACACAGGGCACTCCCAAACTGAGATCTAGTCCTCGTAGGATCACTAGGATTTCCAGCTAGTTCCCCAACTGCATGAATGGTCTTTGCTGCCCATTTTGGTCTTGTAGGACTGTTAGGATATGCAATTAAATCATCATTATCAGACATATCAGAATCAGCAAACCCATTTGTCTCTTCACTTGCATTCAATGCTTCTGGTGGTGAAGAAGAGTCTCCAACTTCAATTGTTGCTAAAGGCTCTTCTTGGAATTGAACACTCCTTTCAACGAAGGATTTGTTTGTGCTTAAGTTGATTAGCTTGTAGCCTTTTTAATCTTCAGAGTACCCAACAAATAGACACTCTTGGCTTTGGGGATACAAACCCTTTTTCTTTTCAGTTAGAATTCTAGCCCAAGCCTTTGAGCCAAAATTCCTGAAATGGGTCACATCTGGCTTGTGCCCACTCTAAGATTTGAAAGGAGTCATACCATCAAGCTGTTTATGAGGCACCCTATTATAGATATAGGATGCACACTTTGTAGCCTCGGCCCAAAAATTTGGTGGAAAATTCTTAGCCTCCATCATACATGTTTCCATCTCCTTCAGTGATCCGTTCTTTCTCTTAGCAGCACCATTTTGTTGTGGTGTGTAAGGGATTGAATGTTCCATCTGAATACCTACATATTCACAATATTGAATGAACTCATAATTGACATACTCACTATAATTATCAAATCTGAGCATCTTGATTCTCCTCCCATACTTGTTTTCAACCAAAGCCTTAAAGACTTTGAAGAGGCCAAAAACTTCAAAAATTATGCTTCAAGAAGTAAACCCAACAATACCTGAAAAAGTCATCTATGAAGGTCAATGCATATTTGTCTTGAATCATTGGCATATGAGGAAATGGACCAGCAACATCACTGTGGATCAACTCAAGAGGTGCAAAGTTTCTCTCATTCCTAGCTCTCTCAAATTTATGCTCTGGGTGTTTTCCTAGGATACAACCTTGATAGACTCCCTTGGAAAATTCAATATTTGGTAACCCTATGATCATTTATTTTTCACTTAGATCAGAAAGATACTTATAGTTAATATGGCCAAATATTTCATGCCAAATCTTGCTTTCCTCATTAGCATGAATCAAAAGAGCGGAGGGGTTTGAGTAGGGCAAAAAATGTCAAAACATGTACACCTTCGAAGTGTGATCTATAACTCCTTTTGCAATGAATTTACCATTCAAAATCTGTGTGATCTCAACATCATCAGGGAACAATATGACCTTCTTTGGAGACCCTGTGTGGGTCATCTAATACACTGACAAGAGGTTAGAGGAAAGAACTGGAACATACAATATATTATTGAACTTACCATGGTCAATATCAATTCTTCCTTTGCCCAAACTATCAATGAGAGATTCATCTCCCAGCATTATTGGTGGACCTTTCGACATGTCAAGAGAGGATAATCCCTCCTTGGTCAAAACCATATGTCTTGAAGCTCCAGAGTCTGATGAAGCTAGGTGAGCTTCATGTGCGAGGAACGAATGCATGTACTCTCTCTCTGTCCTCTGAATGCAATCCTCCTTCCCTCTTCTTTGAGCAATCAGGAAGGGATATGTTATTCTTCTCTTGGAGTTGGGTAAACATGTCAATTTTCTTCTTCATACAAGATCTTTCCAGATGATAGCCCTCACTGCAATATGCGCACTTGCTCATTTCTCCTTTGTTCTTCTTCTTCTGGAAGTTCTTCTTGGAGCCTTAGGGCTCCTCTTGAGACTTGTTCTTATCTCTCTTTTTCTCAGGTGGCTTCTTAGCTTTCATCCTTCCTTTTGAATCCACCCTCGAATCTCCAGCAACCAAAGCTTGGTATTTGGAAGGTTTGATGGTTCCCATCATCACCAATATATCTTGTTCTTGTGTGAGGGATTCCATGAACTCTGCAAGCTTAGGCATCTTCTAGGATTGATTTTTCAACTTGGTGGCATGGAAGGTCGAAACAAACACTGAATAGTCTAGGCCAAGCTTTGAGAGTATATCCAAAACTATCTACTCTTTCTTCTTTTCAATTTCACACTATTTTAGCTGCAAAACAAGGGCTTTAAACTTGGAAAAGTAGAGTTGCAGGGATTCGAAGCTGCTGGGACTCAAAGAGATCAATTCATTATCGATTTTATGTCCTCTCATCTCATCTATCTTACCAAAAATATATACAAGCTTCTCCCACACTTCATTAGGTGATGTCAATCCATCAATATGGAAGAGGAGGTCTCTGGATATGCTCAGACACAGAAGACCATAGGCCTCATCCCTCCTATTGTGGCATTTAATTTTCTCTGCAGCTGCAATGGGCTCTGCCTTATTTTCCATAATCACCCTATAGAGACCCTTCGCTCTCAACAGTATCTCCATCTCTGTTTTCCATTCAAATTAATTAAATGGAGTCAAGATAATCTTTTGAGATTGATCCATAGCTCTGAACTGTGCCCTTCAACCAGTAGAATTTTCTCCCAGTCAAGATGTCAAGCCTGTAATAGAAATATGGAAGTATATAAATTGATCTAAAAAGGCTCTGAGACCATGTGGAAATTGAACCCAAGTGATAGAACAATTGCACTCACAAAATTGCTAATCAAACATGCAAATTTACACACAAAGGAGACTGAAATTGGAGCATAACACTAATCTGTATTGAATAAGTGTACAATAGCCAACCATATGAAGTCATAGGCTGCTGCAATATATAATTACATGATATATTTGAATGCATAAGGATGCCATTCTAAATAGTTAAAAAGTAGGCTTACTAAATTTAGTCAAATCCCCCATAGGTGCATAAAGTCCTTTCCAAATCCACCTAGAGGCTCACGAATTGGAAAATTCAAGTAGGAAATATAATAAGTGATGGAAATACAACTCATACATGATTTTATTAGGAGAAAATAATGGAGGATGATGAGGGCAAAAAACAAGTCAACTACACCTAGTTTTAAATTCCCTTTTGCCATAAATCTCAATAAAGCAGGAAACTTAGCAGAAAAAGCAGATATGCACTAGGGAGGATCTGGAATAAAGAATATATGCTAAATATGGATTCCAAGAGGTTTCCCAAGTGCTCCATGAATCATTTTTAGTAATTTTAACCTCTAGGATATGTGGAAGACAACTTGCATAGAGTGGAATATTGGAAACTAGGCAAATAATACAAAAATGGATTAATTAATGTCTAAGGTGGCTAACCATGGGGTGATTATTCTAACAAATTTCAACTCAAAATTTTCCTTTCAACCCTAACTCAATTTCCATGTCATCATGTGTTAGCCAATGAAATTGCTTTAAATTTGAAATACCATATATGTCCTAAACAATTTTTTTAATATAAATTTGGGGATAGGTATCATAAAAAACTACTTTTTTGTTCGTATTTTAAATATATCTCGCTTTTTTTTTACGCAATTTTCGATCGGGAGAGCTCATTAACAAGTACCCACTTAGTTTTGATGGACCCCGCTACCCCAAAACCAGGAAATAGTAGAAAAAATGTGATGATGACATCATCAACACATTTTTTTCAGGTATTTCTTTATTCTGGGGTAGCGGCGTCCGTCAAAAGTATGCAGAGTGGGTACTCGTTGGACCCCAATCTCTCTATAAAAATTTGATTAAAAACCCAAGGAGATATGTCGAAAATACGAACAAAAAAATTAATTTTTTTATTTTCTTCCTCCAAAATTAATAAATATTATTTTATTATTTTCCTTAGTAGGCCCATTTTGAGTTGAAATTTACTCTAATAATGAAAAACCTTGTTGATTATTAAGTAATCGGTCATATTTGTTAGATAGGTGAATGCATTTTTGATGCACATAGTCCTCTTCTTTTCTACAGAAACTTGGTTCCAACAGGTCTCCCTTGAGCTTCTCGAGTGAGACTCCATCTGCTTCGTGCATGTTTCTGGGCAGCATAAAATCTATCTGGGCCAGTGCTCAGTGAGATTGTGGTAAGATGAGCATCAATAGAATGGGAACCCCTGTCGACTATAATTGTTGGATTTGTTGGTTCCAACGAATCTTGAATGTCGTTCCTTTCCAGTATTTGTTACCTCCATATGCACTTCCATGTCCAAACATTTAAGTAACATACCACCAAGGTCTTTGCAATACATAATTTGATCAGTTAAAACATATTTCATGGAATCCAGTTTTAATGATCTATATTCATTTTTATTCAGGTTAGGAGGACACTGTAAATATAGAAGAAAATTAAGAATCTTACCATACAATGGGGAATCCATATATTTGTCATAAGTCTATTCCTTACTCCGTTATGTAGGTTATTCTTGCACTGACTGATATGGTATTAGATGCAGATCTAAATCCTAAAAATTTGTTTTTGCAAAATGTTTAGCTAAACCATGTCTCTTTACAAATTTTGAAGGCTTAATTTCCACATCATATTCCATGATTTCAGCTATGAAACATCCTCTTTTTCCTTCATTGTCAAGCTGCACCATAATTTCCTTAACTGCTGCACCTAGAACATAAGCTATGATTTTGGAATGAAAAACATAAATCCTAACAAATTTTAGATATTTAACCAATACGTAGACTTGTTTTTCCATTCTACTATATTTAATCTCTTAACTTCCAAATGTTTTACTAAAGAATAATATTGGTTATTCTAAACCATTAGAATTATTTTGCAATAATATAACAACTATAATCTTCGAATGCAAATGAAAAGATTGAAAATTATTAGGTAAAAATAGGGATTACCATCATTGGTGCTTCTATGAGTTCTTTCTTTATCCTTTCAAATGAAAACCTAGCCTCAATTGACCACTTTAATTCCCTATCTTTCTTAACCATATATGTGATCTCTTCAATAATATCTGTAAAATTAGGGATAAACTACATTAAAAAATTTATTTTTCCAACCAAATAGTAAATATCTTTTTTATTTCTAGGAATATTATTCTTCACGATGGAATTGACATGTTATGGATCTATTTTAATCCCTCCAGTGGAAACTATATGGCCTAAGAGATTACCTTGCTTCATGGAAAAATGAGACTTCTTTGGACTTAAATATAATCCAAATTTCATGTGCTTAAGAAAATTTTGTTTCAAATGCTTTAGATGTTCATCATGAAACTTGGATAATACTGTAATATGATCTAGATATATATCTACAAACTTTTATTTCTCACCAAGAAAAGCTATATCCATAGCCCTTTGAAATGTAGCACCAACATTCATGAGTCCGAAAGGCATGTTGTCAAACATAAACATACCCCAAGGAGTAGTAAAGGTCATTTTTTCTCTTTCCTGGCTGCACAACAATATGGTTATAGATAGAAAATCCATGAATCATTGATATCCTCTGAGAACCAACCACTGTCTACAAAATTTGATCAATTTTGGGAAATCGATAATTGTCTTTAAGGGATCACATATTCAAATTATGAAAGTATACAAAAAGACTTATTTTCACATTCTTATTATGTACTCGTACTAGATTTTCTACCCAATAATAATATGTAAAAGTTATTGTAATCTTTGAATCTAATAAAGTTTTGACCTCTTTTTCAATAATTGGTAGAAATGATGGATTAAGTTGTCTAAGTTTTTCACTTAAAGGCTTAGTATTCGAATTTAATGGAATCTTATGCTAGATTATGTTGGTATTATAAGTTTTCTAGATATTCATATGACCAAGCAATTTAAATACATGTTCATTTCCCCTTTTGAAAATGTCTTGGACATTTTAATCATTTTGGGCTCATCAACAGTGCCAATATTACAACTTAAAACATTTTCTTTAGAAGATTGCATCGTAGGATTCAATAAAGTGTCATCTTTTGAAAATAATCTTTCAAGAGGAACAATCCCCTTGATAATTAAATTTCCTTTTAATTCAATTATCTTGTGGTTTCCAAACGAATTTTTTGTACATGAAGCACTTTCATCCAACTCAACATTTTGATCTTGATGAACTAGTGAAGTGGAGAACTGACCTGTCAATTCTAAAAACATTTTAATCTCCTGATAATAATGGAAGGGAACTCACACGAAGTTGGTTCCACTCTTTAGTGCCACTTTAGAATTCAAAAACGCATTTCCAATCTGTAAATATATATCGCATATGCGTTATTGTGGCTAGGCTTGGAAAACCAGAGCCCAAATTCGAGGCTAAGCTTAGTTATCCAATAATGCATGTGTGATATATCACACTTTCATTTTTTAATAGTTACAAATTGCAAGTGTGATATATCGCACTTGTGATTTGTAACCCCCCCCCCCCCGAAAAAAAAAAATCGATGCTCGTGACCTCAATTTCTTATTTCATAGTGAAGGCTGCGATATCAGGACTGCGAAAAACCGCACCAGTGATTTGAGTTTGAGACTTTGGAGGCGCCTTTGGAGTGTAATTTGGAAGGGCCAATTCATAACTTGGATCCAATGGAATGTAAGTACTCATTTCCTTCAAAATTTTCTTTCAATTTTTGTTTGTGTTTGTTAATTTTATAGTTTTTGTTATTTTTAAAACAAATTTAGTACACGTTTTTGAATTAAATCAAACAATGAAATATTAAAACAATTTTGAATTTGTTGTTTTAATCTTAACAGAGAACGAAAATGTTGAATATAATGTGCAAAATGAACCCACTAGTAACTAAGAACCAAACCAAAACAAAAACCTAAACACAAATCCAAACATGGACACAAACCTAAACACAGAGGGGGAACAAGACCAGGTTCAGAGATTTTGGCTCGTTTGGGTGCATTGAGGTGCCTTAGCTCATTGTCTAGAGGGGAAGAAAATTTGATACAATCATTAGCCGAGGAATTGGATACCATATAAAACACAATTTCCAATGCCCAAGGAAATACTATTACGATGGTTTGAGATATAAAGACATAAAAAAACTAAATATAAGCAAAGACCAATTTTTTTCATTATTTCGACCCTAGCACAAGATTGGTTCCACCCGTTAGTCAAGCACACATTTCCATATACTGGTCTGTGGAACCAAATGTGAAATCCAATTGGATGGATCACTGGTACATGGTCTTCGATAAATACCCTCATGGGCATAGAGATGTCCCATTCTATTTCCTCAGAAAGTTGTATGCAGAATTTATCTTGGGGAAACATGTTAACTATTTTGATATTTTAGAGTTTCAGGGTGTGGTTCATGGGATTCCCCAAGATAGGGAAGGGGCTAGGACTGATCCTAATCGTGTGCCACACCCTCCATGCACACGAAAACCCCCATTGGTATATCCTCCGGTGGGTCATGTGATTGATGATACACAGGAGGCCTTATTCAACTTGGAAGATACATTGCTTCAGCATGGGACTGTTGTCCAAGGAAATGTAGGCCAAGGGGTTGGCACTTTTGAGGGTGGCCCATCCCACACTCAGGATCAACATACTAGGTCTCTATACCGTACTAGAGGTACAGATCACACTGGAGACATAGAGGTTTCATAGCGTCATGTTATTCCACACCCTTGCACAATGTGTGGAGACATATACTATGGGTCTACTTCAGAGTTCTGGGACGATGGATTACTTCGATATGTAAGTAAAACTCATTATTTTCATATTATATTTTGTTTTATATCACAATTTTAAATTGTTTCATAATTTATTTATATTTAATTCCCTAACAAATTACATGAACAAATATACAGCTACTGTCCCATCACACCCCTGATTCACATAGAATGACGATTGATAGTGTTAACATTGATGCAGTGGTCAATGCTGCATATGGTTTTGGTGCTTCACTATTATCTATAATAACTTTACTTTTTAATTTTTAATCGTTATTTACATATTTATAGTAGATATTTAAACATTCAATTCGTCCTAATATGGATACAATATGTTTTATGTAGGTTAGGAAGGATGAGTTTATGGAATCCCAACCAAGTCGCTCGCATGTAGAGGAAGATTCCGAGACACAAGTATTATATTAATTATTCTTTGAATAATTCGAAATGTATCGTTTTAATTATTAGAAATTTTTTAATTGTATGTTTTTTTTTTTACGTAGCATGATATCTATGCCAACCGAGCAACCTTTTTGATTGGTGACCCACCTCGTCCCCCTTAGGTACATGTATGTTTTTCTTTCTTTGAAAAAATAATTTTCCGTCCATCTTGTATATGCCTCGTTTTCTTTGTATTATCTAACATTGATAGATTTTACTTTATGCCAACATCTATTTAGCCAATGGTGCTTGAAGAGCACCAAATACAGGTTGGTGGTCACCCACCTCTCCCCCTCGCTACATGTATGTTTCAATTTCTTTGAAAAAATCATTTTTTCATCCATGTAGTATATGTCTCATTTTATTTGTATTTACTAACATTGACCAATGTTACTTTATTCAGGAATCTAGTGAGCCAATGGTGCTTGAAGAGAACCAAATACAGGTTATTGGTGACCCACCTCTCCCCCCCAAGGTACATGTATGTTTCTCTTTCTTTGAAAACATCATTTTCCATCCATGTAGTGCATATGTCTCATTTTCTTTTTATTATTTGACATTCACATATGTTACTTTATGCAGGATGCTAGTGAGGTAATGGTGCTTGAAGAGCACCAAATCGATGTTTTTGGTGATCGACCTCCGACCCTCCAACAAGTACGTTTATGTCTCGCTTTCTTTAAATTTTTCTTTTAATGATTTAAGATGTACTTTTTTAATTATTTGAAATTTTCTAATTGAATTTTTATCCTTTTGTACATAGGAACGTAATTTTGATTATGTTGTCCACTGAGCGGCCTTCTTCACTAATGCACATAGAAATTATTTTAGCTCATTGTCAGTTGTGCCACCCACTAGTTACACACCTATTCGTGACCCCCAGGTATATTTATATATTGTTTATATTTCTTATATATCTTTTTGTACATGGAAGTATGTTTTTCCTTGGTGCCCCCATTAATATATTGGCATTGACATATATATTATTTTATGCAGCTTGATAGTGGGAAAGTGGTTCTTAAAGAGCACCCAATCAGGTTCATCGCTCACCCACCTCTCCCCCCCCCCCCCCCCAAGGTACATGTATGTCTCACATTATTTTAAAAATTCATTGTCCCTCCATTTACTATAGTTTTATTTCTACATGCAAGTATGTTTTCTGTTCACCCATTGATTTGTTGACATTGACATATATTTTTTTTATGCAAATTTATAGTGAGCAAGTGTTGCTTGAAGAGCACCCAATTGGGGTCACTTCTAGTGAGTAACCATCACTTACACCATGACCCACCATTAGTTACTCACGTACACTAAGTAAAAATGTTATATTGGTTTGGAATTTGAACAAATGTACATAGAAATTTTTTAGGTTCGAAAACTAACTTACAGATTTTGGTTTGTCTGCAGTCTCTGTAAATGAGATCTGTCCCTCTTGTTCAGCATTGGGGATTGCCAATGAGAAGCCTGAAAAGAAATATATACTTCTCACAAGACATTGACAGTGGCAGCGAAAGGTGGGATAAATAGAATTAATGTATAGGGGGGATACATACATGTAACATTTTTTTGTATACATAGAGATGTACAGTTTGATCCACAATTTTGTATTATGGCCATGTGGCAGGCCAATTTCTAAAAAATTATTTGTATGTATATAATATAAATCAAGGTTCAAATTTATATATATGGTTGACTTGATTTTGGAACATGATATTTATATTAACATATCCTACTAACTATTTGAATATTTCCAATACTTCAAAGAAGAATTTATGACTCATCCAATTAAGATCAAGTAACCATTAAGTAAGCCATGGGAGATAATCCCTAGACACCACATCATTAATTGTTCAGGACATCCTATAAATATAATCAAAAGTTCATACAAGACCAATACAAATGAATTGTATCTATGAAAATTAGAAAGATATATAACTTCATAAATACATCCTTAATGAAATACAAAGATCATGGTTTAATTAAAAACCCATCTAGGGATATCATCAACTTTTTAACATCATAACCATACCATACACTACCTAAATTCCATACACTAACATTATAAAGCTAACATCATAACACTAACATCACAACATCATAGCCATACCACTAACATCATAACATCATACATATGTTTCTACTTCTAAGTCATGCATGCATGTGAACTTCAACTTGTGATCCATGTTCAACCCTATTCATTTTATTTCATGTATCTGAACCTAAAGAGTTCATGAAACCCTAGTTGTATCATAACCATACCATAAGCTACCTAACTTCCATACACTAGCATCATAACACTAACATCATAAAAACATACATGTGTTTCTACTTCTATGTCATGTATTCATGAGAACTTCAACTTGTGATCCATGTTCAACTCTATTCATTTTGTTTCATGTATCTAAACCTAAAGAGTTGATGAAACCCTAGTTATATCATCACCATACCATAAACTACCTAAATTCCATACACTATCATTATAACACTAACATCATAACAACATTGCCATACCACTAACATCATAGCATCATACCATACCATACCATACTAAAATCCCAATCCAGACACGAACATCATAACATCATAAACACATGATGTACACCATCCTAGACTACCCTACCATCTTTACCTCAAACTACAAATTCCGAGTTTAAATCATTTATTTACTATTTCTTTTTAAACAAAATATGAAGTTTGTTAAAATGCTTATTTCTTATTATGACGGTTCATTGATTGGACATAAAGGGTAAATCATAAGTCCATCGAATATCCTACATTGGTGGTTGAAACTTTCTACAAAACACATACAAATATGAACTCTATACTGAAGAATTGAATTGACAATGGATTTAAATTATTCACAAAAGTATCTTAATTGTACCCTATTCATTTTCTTTCATGTAGGTGCATAGGCTAGGTATATGGCCATAAAACCCTAGTTCCATCTCATAACTTGTAAATAGGTCATAAAACCAATCTAATGATATAAACGAAAAGAGGTCATATAAACCTTAGTGGGTTTTTCTTGCTATTCATGTACATGTGTTTATACTTCTAAGTCATGCATGCATGTGAACTTCCACTTGTGATCCATGTTCAAACCTATTCATTTTTCTTCATGTATGTGCATAGACTAGGTATATGGCCTTTTGGTTTCTACTTAAATGATACTAACCAACGTATATTGATATTCAAACCTAAACAGGTCATAGAACCCTAGTTCCATCTCATTACTTCTCAACCCTAGTTATAGAATGCAATTTGTAGTTCATGAAACCCTAGTTGGTTTTCAATTTTTACATGTACATGTGTTTCTACTTCCATCTCGTAACTTGTAAAGAGGTCATAAAAACCTAGTTCCATCTCATAACTTGTAAATAGGTCATAAAGCCAATCAAATGATATAAACCTAAAGAGGTCATTTAAACCTTAGTCCATTTTGCTTGTTATTCATGTACATGTGTTTATACTTCTAAGTCATGCATGCATGTAAACTTCCACTTGTGATCCATGTTCAACCCTATTCATTTTGTTTCGTGTATGTGCATATCCTAGGTATATGTCCTTTTGGTTTCTACTTAAATGATACTAACTAATGCAATTTGATATCCAAACCTAAAGAGGTAAAAAAACCCTAGTTCCATCTCATAACTTCTCAACTCTAGTTATAGCATTCAATTTGTAGTTCATGAAACCCTAGTTGGTTTTCAATTTGTACATGTACATGTAATTCTACTTCCATATCATAACTTCTAAAGCCGTCATAAAACACTATTTCTATCTCATAACTTGTAAATAGGTCATAAAACCAATCTAATGATATAAACCTAAAGAGTTCATATAAACCTTAGTCCATTTTTCTTGTTATTCATGTAGATGTGTTTATACTCCTAAGTCATGCATGTATGTGAACTTCCACTTGTGATCCATGTTCAAACATATTCATTTTTTTTCATGTATGTTCATAGCCTAGGTATAGGGCATTTTGTTTTCTACTTAAATGATACTAACCAATTTAATTTGATCTTCAAACCTAAAGATGTCAGAAAACCTTAGTTCCATCTCATAACTTCTGAACTCTAGTTATAGCATTCAATTTGTAGTTCATGAAACCCTAGTTGGTTTTCATTTTTTATAGGTACATGTGTTTCTACTTCCATCTCATAACTTGTGAAGAGGTCATAAAACCATATTTCCATCTTGTAACTTGTAAATAGGTCATAAAACAAATCTAAAAATGTAAACATAAAGCGCTCATATAAACCTTACTCCATTTTGCTTGTTATTCTTGTACACATGTTTATACTTCTAATGCATGCATGCATGCGAACTTCCACTTGTGATTTATGTTCTTGAAACCCTATTCATTTTCTTTCATGTATGTGCATAGCCTAGGTATATGGACTTTTGGTATATACTTGAATGATATTGACCAATCTAATTTGATCTTCTAACCTAAAGAAGTCATAAAACTCTAGTTTGTAGTTGCATGCCTCAATTTGTGAACCCTATTTTTATTATGCAAGTTGTTGGCTTATACTTTAGTATGAGAATAATATATCCTATGAACCCTACCAACAGAGGCACAATTGAGGGTTTTGCAGAGTTGACCCACCAATGCTAGAGTTGCACTGAAGGAAACTAAGAAAATCCCCAGTTTATGAAATCAAAGCACAATGAAGTCATTGGGCCTTGAAAACATGAGAGAGATGTCCACTTAGAGGTAATCAAATGCCAGGACACCAATGGAGTATAATTTTATTCGATCCAACCTCCAGTTTTCGAGTTATGTCCAGTTGAAAGTTGCATGAAATTTTCATTGAAGGACAGATGGCGACTTTTGGTTCGGGAGCGGAAACAAAAATGGAGCAGCAAAATTGCATGTCATTGGTTCCTGCAAGTTTGTATAGGCAAGGTCGATATGGAAACCTTACCAACACAAGAATGGTCGAGGGTTTTCATGCATTGACCAACCAATGCTATATTTGCATTGAAGGAAACTGAGCAAAACCCTAGTTTACAAAATCGATGCACAATGAAGTCATTGGGCCTTGCAAAGACGAGGGAGAGGGCCACCTAGAGGTAATCACATGTTAGGAGATGAACGCATTCGATGGTTCGTTGATATGAACTATGGTTTTTGAGTTATGTTGAGCTGAAATTCACATGAAAACGTTGTTCAGGGACACTTGGTGACTTTTGGTCCAGGAGAGAAAAACCAAAAGGAACAACAAAATTGCATGAAGTTGTCTACTGCAAGTCTGTATGGGAAAGGCCAATATAGGAACCCTATCGACATAGGCACAATCAAGGGTTTTGAAGAGTTGACCCACCAATGCAAGAATTCCAAGATTTGACCAAACAATGTAATTAAATGTATATTAATATAAAAAACATAAAAAAAAAGTAAATTTCAACAACTCGAGAGCATGTTATTTTCTGATTTCTATTTGTTGGTGTCTAGTGACACTGGGTTTTTGTTGGAGAATCCAATGAGCCATAGATGGTTTTTGTATCCTATGCACATGAAAGGATAAACATTAGTACTATCATAAGAAAATAAATAGAACCCAATGAAAATGTGGAAACATGATTTATAGATAACTCACCTAAGGTTGTATGATCGTGTTTATAGTGTCCAATATCCTCTAAATAATATTATTTATGTTAATGACATTTATCAATAACATGTTTATTACATTGGGAATAAACTAAGGATAAATAAATGAAATTGTGCTTCATCATGCACTTTAAAGGTTAAATAATGCACATGACAATCTAGTAACACCTGACAATGCACTCAGGCGAGTAGGTGATCTGGATCATCTTTGCTGCTGATGGTGTCCATCAATCTTTCATTCTCTATATGAGGTAGAAAGTATCATACATGTGGCCTATTTTTGTTCAAAAGTGTGCACAACTTGATTTTTATACCAACTACTAGGTTGGTGAAGTGGTATACAATAGCTCATGGTCTATAATCCTGATATACATACCAACCCTTCATTGTTTGTTGTGCTTCTAGTGTCAATTACTCCCCTTTTATAACCATCGAGCCAGTTGGGAATTCAATAGTTTCATCATCTGTAATAGGTTCGAGAATGGTTTGATTCCTCTCTAAGAAACGTGCCACTATTCATTATTTTTTGGGGCAGCCACTGCATATATCTGACTTGTGAAAGGAAATAGGTCGATTTAACAATACATAAATTAAATTTCTAATTTAGGTACTACTAATTTAATTTTTTTGTACCTGCTTGTATGGGATCCAATATGTGATCATAGTCTATAGAAATGTGTGTCTAATCATCTTCCAAATGGTCTATTTCATTAACGCCCTTGAAATCAATGCCAAGTGTCACTCGATACCAGGTATCAACTGTATCTGTATACTCACAATCATCCCATCCATCTATTCTACAAGAACTACAAAATAAAGCCTTCAATCTTGTCCAAATTTGTAGGGCTGAGTTGTCTGAGCTTATAATTGAATGAAACTGTCGAGTTCCATGCACTGTTTTCACCTGATGTGTTTGGAATCGGTCCATATTTTTCACCTCCTAGAATATTCTTCGTACTAGGTTTCTCCTTGTTGCTTGTTATCCCATGACTGATGCACACCATTTCACTATAGATGTAGTGTCTCGAAGGCGAGCACCTATAAACTTAATCTCTTCCCTTCGAAGGGAAGTTTTTATGAATGCATGAGCACCATTGGGCTCTCCTTTTCCATGACCAGTTTCAAAGTAGTTCCATATATGTGGCACCTTGTATTTTATGTGCAACAAACACAACCATTGAAATCCATGTGCACTCTTGAACTTTCCAACACAACCATCTAACCATATCAAATGACGATAAAATGGTATATCCATAGCTATCACATGATCATAGAATAATGTAAAGAGATGATGCACATAATGGATGTCATGGGTCTGGTCATCACTTATGCAAAAGTGACTTTCTTTTAGTATCGCGTGCATTTCTCTTCATTGCTATCTGTCCCATATCAATGCATGATATGGAGCATTATGCTCACCTTCTCTAAGTGATAGTATTGACATTATATTTCATTTTGTGGTTGTAGGGTGTAATTTTCCGCAAATTCAACCACTAATAGTATTGTTCTGAGAGGTAAGGTGTCCCAACCTATTCTACATTTCTCATCTTTCCACCATGCCATGTCGACATGTTGAATGTACCATTGGATCTTTCCATGAAACGCTGAAATAAAATCACATACTTGCACCTAGTGTAAAAAAATAAACAGTGTTATAAAAAAAAAAAATATGTACATGTAGTCACCAACTTAATGTACATGAAGTCACTTGTGAAGTCACCAATTTAATCTTCCTGGTTTCTTTCCCATCATGTAGCTGATATGTCTCATACTGACGATTCTGCTTCTCAACAATTGCATTCCCAAATGCTTGACCTTCACTCTCATGGATGCAATCATTCCATAATGATAGCCCTCAACAATTTTTTCAAGAACCCTCTACACATTGTTTTAATTAATGTCTCAAGCCATATCGCCTCGTACACATCATGCTATGGATGAAATCTCTAGATGACATTGGCGGTAATGTGCTTGAGCATTCCTGCACATGGGGAGGATGCAAAAAAATATGTATATGTGCAAATTTATGATAATATAGATCAAACTCTATGTTGTATCTTCAACAAAAAGTGTCTGGATGGCATTGATTCTAACATACCAAGGATTTAATTTTTCAAAAGATCTTTGCTTGAGCCTTAGCTCTACATGGGAAACTTTAAACATCTCAAACATTTGAGTTTTTGTCATGTCAAGATAATTTTTAACATAAGGTTCATTGTATTAACTCTTGCACATGATCTAGGAACTAGGAATCAAAATCATCAAAAAATAATTAACAAATACTCATGAATTGGAAATTAATCGGAACCAGAAATGGTTTCCTCTCTGTATATTTAATAAACAATAAAGGGTTACAATTCCAATGCTGAGCAATGGCTTAACTCCATGAAGAATTCGAATACCTAAGGAGACAATTCGAATTCAGTGAGTGAGTCTAGCTTAACTGACTCTAAACCATTCAATCTCACTCAGTTAACCACTTGACTAAAACCCTAATTGACTCACCAAACCCTAACTGAAGTCGAAGTGCAATAAATGAATGAATCTCAACTGAAGGAGATCAAACACATGTCATAGCAATCCAACCATCAAGCGCTAGTCGTACATGACTCCAATGAACCCTGATGAGGTTAACTGAAGCTGAACTGACCATCAGAAGTTGGTGGAGGCACCTTGTTGACTCCAAATCATTAAATAATAATAAATAATCATAAAATAATATATTTAATGACTGGAGGCGCCTTAACTAACTGTAACTGACAAGTTGAACTGATTGTAACCACCAGTTAGCAATTAGGTTAATTAATGTCACACAGATCACCCCTGGAGTGCTCCAGTTAGCCTCCTTGACTGTAGGAGAAGGCTAAGTTATCCTCCTTTACTGTAGGTAGGTGTGGGTGTGACTGGATGATGGAAATTAATGCTCCACTGATGTCAATTAAACTTAGGATAGTGGTTTAACTAGGCCAATTTGACCAAAAGTGTGTGTATGATGGTAAATGTCTCCAACACATTGATCATACAAACCCTATAGTGTTTTAACTCATCCTTTGTGTTAGAATAAGGCCTAGTGTTATCTTGCCAAAATGTGTGCACTAGTCCCTTCACTGCTTCGACTAACTTCATCTATTTGCAGGAAAACCTATCGCTAAATGCCCATAATGTTTCCATTTGTCCCTGTACATCAAGGTTGTCTCTTCTTACTGAATATTTTTTAAGTGTCCTTGGATGTAAAGGCACAATTTGTGATGTGCATTTAAGCAAACGATGTTGTCTTGTGTATCTACATACAATTGATTCAGCCAATACGCAATGATCTCCATTACAGTCCCGTGGATGATTTGTTTTACCAATCAATCTGAATATTGCAGCAAGAGATTTAACAATGTGATTACTTGATTGGATATTATTCAATGCTCTTATGCCTAACTTTCTCCTAATATTTCCCATGTTTCTAGATTTAAGCAAAGCTAAAAACAATTGGCATTTACCGGCTTCAAATTTGTTATAAAAATATTATTTCAATATTTGAGAACAATGATGAAGGATAGTGCATTTAGCCACCTTACCTTCCATGGAATTCAAATCGCTCTCGTCCACTTTTATGTGTTTAGGAGTTCTCTTTTCTTTTGATGTGAGATTTTTTGTCGTTTGAAATGCTCGAGTGACGTTTACATCCACTATAGGCTGAAAACTTCGATTAGGAGATTGAACAACATGGCATGATTGTTGCGGAGTCACATTTGCATCAGGACTAACATAATTATTGAACTCTTCACAATATTTTCCTCTTAATAATGCACCAAGAATATCATTTCCCCTATAACCAACTTCCATTAATGTTCCATTATCTTCCTCAACCTCTACGTTAGGTATCTGTTGAGTGGGAATGGGAACTATTTTCTCATCCAATGAATGCCGATGATTTCTTGAATATTCCCTCTTCCTTTCCTTTCTCTTTTCAGATTCTTCCGGTGTAAGCATCTTCCTCACTGACTTTCGAACTCTATTACATACATTCCCCATTCAAATCCACCCAAACTTGTACAAAACCTATGGTTTTGTGTAAGAAATGATTAAATTGCAGGTTGAATAGTTCCCTATGTGTGGTTTCATAAGAATTATGTATTTTTCTACAATAAACCTAGCCCACAACATGCAACCCGGCATTTTTTATATAACACATATCACATATGCGACATAATGCATGTTTGTTTTATCGCATATGCGATATGGATACACTGCTTTTTACTTAACGGGTAGTTTGTATTACGTGATTGCTAAATCACATATGCAATTTAGTGCACATGAAATATTAAAACTTGATAACCTTATAGTTGAACCCATGCCAATGGGTAAGACCTCCAGACCTATTCTTGGACCATGGCAGTGTCTTCAGAACTATCTCTTTTCTTGAAATATTCATAATGGTTCCTATATGACCATGGTCAACTCCTCTTGAACAATCTTCAATGCATAAAATTGTCTAATTGCACATATATCCCATATTAAGGCCAAATATCCCCTTTAAATGGAATGGGTAGTATTCTAAGACTTGTTTATGTTACACTATTGTCTCATTACCATGGTTAAGACCCTAAGACCCATCCTTAGTGCATAAAACCTCATAATGATACCCATATCCCACTAAAGGACAAATATTCCATCTATAAGGCATGTGTGTTGATTTAGGGACTTATTGTATTCTCTTCCATGAATATAGTCAATGTCCAGACACACATCCCTCCCATCCAAAAACCTACAATTGAACCCTTATCCCGTTATAATGCCATTTAGACTCCCAATATTCCATCCAGATGGTCTATGGGGTGGCTCATGGCCCAACATTACATTGGTTAAGGA
>LPNX011056586.1:267213-297012 GCA_001517045.1 Pseudotsuga menziesii
GGGATGTGTAGGGGGGGATGGAGGGAGGAAAAATATAAAGGGAAGGGATTGGTGGGATGGGAATAAATATAAGTGGGACAGAGGGCCCTAGGGTCTTAAACATTGTCAAGGGATGAAACCTCTATTGTAGGCCCTAAATGAAGCTTCTAGGCATCTAGGACCACCAATAACACCTTAAACCACCATATGTTACCTCTTGAGGCCATTATTAGCTTTGTGTGTGGGAATTGACACCATTAGATTGTTTTAATTACTAATGATGGGTTCGATACATTTGACATGGTTGAGTGATCAGGAAACCTAGGTTGTAGAAACTGAAGGAAGCTTCTAGGGATCCAGAGGAAAGAATAATGTATCAATCCACCACACATGACCTCTCTAGAGGTGTTACAAAGAGAAAATTCCTATGGCTTGGGGGTACCACAACAGATAGTATGAAACAAGAAATCAATATTTTCCAATATACAAGAGCGGTAATAAGGTCTAACACTAAGGGATATAGAATCATACCTTATTCTAGATGGTTGAAGTAGATCGATATTGAGCTTTTCCAATGCAATTGCAATTATAATTTGCTCTCAAAAACAACAAACAAAGAATGCATGACATATATAATTATGTTAGAACTACTCTAGCATATATAATCAATCATGTATAAGCAATTAAATACATCCATGGATTAAATATTCATATTCAAAATGAACATGAATTGGTCAGGACAAGATATTTCTATTAATAAATTATAGATACAATAGTGGTAAAATTTGTCGGCACTTTTGCGAACCGGAGAAACCAAGTCCTCCACCTGGGCCTCCACCACTTCAATCCTCCATCTCTCGATAAAAAGCTCACAAATTCAATGCGAGCTTGGGAAGAGTGACTATGTGTTATACCCAAATCCTATCACCACCATGTGATAAGACCTTTGACTTACATGCTTTCCCTTAATCCCAGCAATTGGAGAGGAAACCCATGTTGTTTTTCAATCTTACATGAAAATACTCAGCACCGTGCTTTCCCTGTTAACCATGAGTGGTACCTTGCTCGCACCGGCTGTATCCTATTTTCCATAAGCGGTGCCACCGCCTATGGCCTTTTTTCCATAAGCATTTCTTATCTAAAACAATCTGTCATAAGAAGACAAAAGCGGTGCCCTGGGTAAAATAGGAAAAGATAAATTTATTGAGGCTTCTAGATCATGAGCCTCATCTCCTCCCTTATCCCTATCATAGTGGGTCAGTTGAGCTCGAGATCCCCCATTATAGGATCTTAGAGGCCACCTCACCCACAAATCTCTCAACCATCCCTATCCATTGAGTCTTATAAATAAAAGCTCATGTCCATGGTTGAGGGGGAGAACTATAGAGGTATTGTTATGCTGTTGGATAGACCACTTGGCCCAAGCCATTTGAGAGCATAGAGAGAAAAGTTGGAGCTTATGGGGATGAAATGTTGGTTTCATGGAGATGCATGTCGACACTAAGGCTTAATTGGTTGTAAAATTTTCCATACATCTTAATTCAAAGTTGATTTCCATCCCACATTACTGTTGTTTTGATTTCGCATGTACATGTTGTTATATTCCTTAGTCACTAACATGGATAAGTACATGATGTTCTAGTAGCTTTGATGTGTTTGCATGTTTTATCTAGTTGCAGGTTCAGTATCGAAGCAGCATTCTAGCTGTCTACTACATCTAGGGAGGGTCTTCATCCTTTGTTGTTCACTCATTTGTTCTGGATCTGAACCATTCAGACTAGAGGAACAACTCCTATCCGTAGAAGGTTAAATATTCCTGGTTACAAATCTAGCGACTTTGCTAGGGAATAGATATATGTATCAGTTGATATAATCTTCCTCAGTTCTTCAACTATTGTCTGAATCCAGGATCCAACTCCAACTCTCTTCAGTCAGATATGCTACTAACTCAGTGTATTTTGGTTTGAAACTTCTAGATCTATCTAGATCTAAATTATTTCAACCTTTTATTCTCTTTTTACTCTCAATCTATCAATTTTTACCTTGATCTGATCTTTTTCTAAAGTGATATGTTATTCTCCTTTTTGTTTTGGATTTATACAAGGAACCACTCTTATGCAGTTGGAAAGAAGCGGTGCCACCGCCTGAACCTAGTTAGTAGCATGTGGTGCCGCCTCCTGAGTCTTTTTGGTGAGAAGTGGTGCTAGTCTGGAACCTCTCTGTCAAGACCCTTGCAATGCAGTGCCAGGTAGGCCTTATTCCAAGACCACTTTTTCTCATTTTTGTAAACAATTTTGAGTTGATTTGCTTTCATCCCTACATTGTTAGGCTTGTGTTTTAGAATCTGATGCTTGTGTCTTGAAATTTTATGGTTAAGGATTGGTTTGATTGGAAAACTCAAAAGCTAGATCAAGCTTATTGATTGTTCATTCACTTCTGTGCTTATTGGTTGTGATTGTGAAAGGACTTCTTGTTTTTTGAAAATCTTAGGGTGTTAGTAAGATCTCTTTCCATTTCTGTTATATAGATTGAAAGAAAAACATTTGATTAGCATCTTGGTTTAATTTTTTTATTTATAGAGAACTTCTTTTTCCTCCTTTAAAAAAGAAATTTTCTAACTAATATTAGGTTATTATCTATTAATGTATTTGTAACTTCGGAATGTATTCATCCATATATCTTATGTATTGTACCCCGATGTTTATTTCAAGATGTGTTTGTAATGTACTTGTGTCATGTAATGCCTCAATGTTCCTATCGGGAGGTTCTATAATGTAAACAAGTCATTTCAAGTCATTGTGGGTAACCCTCCTATTGGTCAAGGGTTAAAGTACCCACAGTGGTGGGGCCCTATGGTTATTAGACTATCCTAGATAAGTTTACCCTAGGTGAGTCATTGTAATTCAAGGCAATAGTCCCCACCATTGTGTTAAGGATAAACCTCCTTGTTGGTTAGAGGAGGCAAAGTCCCCATAAGTTGTGGGGCACTAGGGTTATTAGACACTCCTAGAGATATCGGCCCTAGTAAGTAATTGTTAAGTGAGGCTGACATGTTGGAGTGGCTTTCAAGTGAATGAAAGAATATAAATAGAGAGTGGGCCTCTCTATTTAACACACACACACTCACTCATTGGGGTGCATGAGTGAGAGGAGAAGTTGTTGGGACAAGAGAGAGACTGCTACTATCGAGAGATCATCTTTATGTTTTTTGGTTTTACTTTTGGTGTTGATTATATCTCTGAGGAAGTTTTGTGGTTTTCTCCTTTATGTTTTCCCCGAGGAAAATTATTTGTGTCTCTTGTCTCTTCTGTTTTATTGTTGTGCTTGTTATTCTCTCAGTTAAAGATCGTAAGATCATAATGCTAGCTTGAATGATAAAAATCTAACATGGTATCAGAGATAAACTGAGAAGAAGACATTACGTAGATATACAATATAGGGATTCTTACTTTTTGGGTCTCTCTCCACAATGAATCAGAAAAAGTATGCTAAGATTACTTTCCATTGAAGGGCACATCATTCTGTCGAAGCGGAATTCGATTCCGAGCATTTTCAGTTTTCGGTGCAGGAAATTAGGGATTTCTACGGAAGAGGAATTTTTGAGTGAGTCTGGCATAGGATTTATATCCTCATAAAAATCGAATTTTAGAGACCTGGATCAAGATTTTTGGTTGAGTGAAACTCCGGGAAAGTCAAACCCTAGTTTGACCCCGAGCTAGAAAAATCCTAAATACTATAACTGCTAAGTTTGGGTACATTCTCTGTATCTCGATATTTGAAAAGACACATGAGCTGAAAATTGTAGAGGCTGAAGAAAAAATATTGATGTACAATTTGTCCAAAATTCAGCATTAGATTCACTGTATTCTAGGAGATATGATCCCTCCACGTTAGGGTTTCAGCCTCTTCACAAATTCATCCCTAAACAGGACACCTGGGATAATTGCTATATCTTGGTCTAGAAAGGTCCAAATGAAATTTATGAACATGTTCCATAAATGGAATCGAATTTACATTATTAGTTCCTTGTTTCAGACTTAGAAGATGAACCAGTGACACGTGGAAGTCCGTACAACTTCACTATTCTGAACAGTCCTGTAACAGGTCACCTTGGGAAAATGATCATAAGTCCCAATTGGTGAACCCACTTTTCATGAAACATGTGGTTTTGCATTAGGGACATGCGAGGATACCTCAATGTGAATTTTTAGACATAGAGCAGTAGTAATTTTGGAGATACCATAGAAATAGTAATAGAAATTTCTGCAAAATAAATTGGAAAACTAGGGCTTCTTGGTCCATGAGCTTCCCTCCATTGTTTTTAGAAAAGTAGTACATTGGACAGCTCAACTTGAAGAGATATATATTTCTATCCAATCATATCTGAAATATTCCAATTTTTGAAAATTAATATTTCTCTGAAAAACCCTAGATCAGCGACCTCCAAAACTAGGACGAACACCTCAAATTAGTAAGATCTAATCTTTTGCTATTTGCAGTTGAGGTTCTCATTTCAAAGTGATATATCACATCAACTTGATGATAAGCTTGGTGAAGTTGACAACTTCCAATCATGGAAGTATTTGATCTCTCTAAAGAAAATGAATTGGACACCTACATGAGTAGAGAGGTTCCAGTTCTAGAGGGAGATGAGGCTAAAAGCCTTACACCAGAAGAACTTGGTCAAGGCCAAGAAGATCATTGTTGATTCAGTCACGGATCAACTTGTACCACAAGTGTATTCCCTAAAGACACTTAAAGAGATGTTTGATTCCTTGACCAAGCTATTTGAATGGAAGAACATAAATCGAAATATGACCTTAAGAAACTAGTTGAAGAATGTGAAGATCCAGAATGCAAAGACCATACAGCCATACTTTACGAGGGTCTCTCAAATAAAAGAAAAACTTGTAGTAGTAGCAGAAGAAGTGGAGAATGTAGAAGTGGTGATAGACACCTTGAATGGTCTCCCAGGATCATGGGATTTATTCATGTGATAAATGTGTTCCATAAGGAAGTGATTACTTTCAGTAGACTGTAGGAAGAAGAAGAAGCTCGACTCATAATAAGAGAAGAGAATCTGGGAGCAACTGGAGATCAAGCTCTCACCATCCAAAGAAGATCTCTCAACCAATGAGGAATATGAAGATCTCAAGTCTTTAAGAACCTCTTATCCAACTTAGCATTTGGATAAGAAATGATGCTGTTGTGAATGAAGAAGATGATGAGCCTAAAGGCTCAAGAAGTAGTCTACCCATGAAACAAATAAAGATAAGTATTCAATTGTCATTTCATGATATTGTTTTGTTATGCATTTGTTTATACTCAGTTAATGTATTATGCATGATAGAATGTTTGCATTAATGATAGTATACTACTAATATGCATGTGATGGGTAAGTAGCTCATGGTGCTATACAACTCTCCATTTCTGCTTATCTAGAATGAAACCTCTTTGCTGACATATTGGATTAGTGCACAATATCAATGTTGTCCTGGTAGAGATGGAAGTCATCTAGAAAAGTTTCCGTGAGATATGGATGAATGTTGTATTGGCTAAAATAGTTGCATGATCATATATTTATGCATAAGAACTTTCCAGTATGATTATTCCTTATGAAATGGTTCTAACCATACAAATGCATTTGACATGTAGGAAAGATCGCATACATAATTGTCTACAAGCAAATAAGGATAAGACTTTATTTCGAAGAACAAGTAATGACAGTTCAAGATGAAAAATAATATGACGAATGCAGCGACATCATTGATGTAGAACCTTCCAAGAAGAAATGGAAGACCAATTCAAGAAGAATGATGTCTAGAAATCAATATCGATACATGAAGGAAATTTCATAGTTCCATCATGCAGTGGATGGAAACATCGTGGGATAGAAGGCAAGATTCGTAGCACGAGGCTTCTCACAAAAAGAAGGCATAGACTATGAAGAGACATTTACAGCCAATGGGAGTTGAAACACATACATGATGAGCTTGATGAAGATATTAACCTTTGCTATAAGGTTGAAGATGAAATTCCATACACTAGATGGATACATAAAATATTAGTAGCATAGGAAGCTACTTGTCACTCCGGTAGAGAATGTTGTAGTGCTTAGAGTATGAAAGACAGAGGGAGTATGATGCTCCACTTCAAAGGGAGTGACTATAAAATATCTTGAGGATTCGACATGATACGATAGGATGGACATATTATTAATGACTCTAGGATTTACTGATAGTAAAGTGGATTCCAACCTTTGCTTCAAGTTTGAAGGAGAAAGACCAGTGATGCTCCTGTTATGTGTTGATGCACTATTTTCTAAGCATGGAGGTGTGGTAGAATGTGGATGGAATCTTCCTCAGACAAGGGAAGTATGCAGTAGATATCCTGAAGAGGTTAAGGATGATGGACTGTAATGCCATGACCACACCTATGGCATTGAACCTGAAGATATTTAGTGTTGCTTCACCAGAGATGGTTGATGCTATGATGTATCGTCAGATGATTGGGTCCTTGATGTACCTGGCGAATACATGACCAGATATTTGCTTTGTTGTGTACACATTGAGACATGGTCGCTTGATGGTTGCAAAGCATGCAGTGAGGTACCTAAAGGGTACAGTTGGGTATGGGCTCAAGTATGAGGCGAGTCAGAAGATTAAACTAGAGGGTTATGTGGATTCATATTGGGAAGGAGGTTCCATTGATAGGAAGAGCACTTCGAGGTGCTACTTCAGTATGGGATCAAGTGTGATCTCTTGGTTTGGCAAGATGGAGTCCTGCATGGAACTAAGTATAGCTGAGGAAAAATATGTCGCCACTTGCTATTTGGGAGAAAAGAGCAGTGAAGCTCCAGTATGTGACCCAGATCGAGATCTCTCAAAAGAGGGAGTTCTAGCATAGTCGATGAGACAGGTTGTCTGAGCATAAATCCTGGCAAAGCTCATAGGTTGCTCAGATGTAAATAGACCTATATTTTTCCCTTGGATGTAATCAGTCCTGGCAAAGCTCATATGTCATCCTTGGATGTAATCAGCCCTGATGTGATTCTATGCTAGAAATGGCCAAAGTGAAGTTTGAGTACTTCTGGGAGAAGCTTGGTGTTCTCCATATCGAGGTTCCCCCAAGGGGAAATGATGAGACCTAAATCCATTCTGACGAGTAGGTCAGATGTAAGGGCTGAGCCATTCTATCATGATGAGAGGATTGGTTCCTTCCATGTCAGATATGAGTGCTAAGCCATTCTGATGTGACTGTAGGATTGGTTACTACATGATGAGATATAAGGGTTACTGCCATTCTTGGAATAGAGCCTCCCGGTGAGTTACCAGGAATACTTGGTCTTGGACTAAGGGCCTTTCTAAGACGATTGTAAGATGTAGTCTTACATGATCAGATGTGAGTGCATGGTGATTCTTATGTGATTGAGGGATGTGTTTCGACTTGATCAGATATAAGGGCTATCTCCATTCTGTCATGGTGAGAGGATTGCTTCCTTCCATGTCAGATGTGAGTGTCGGCCATTCTGATGTATGATTAGTTCCTACATAGATGTAAGGGCTACCTCCTTTCTGACAAGTAGGTCATATGGGATTTTTAGCCATTCTTATGTAGGATTAGTTCCTACATAGATGTAAGGGCTACCACTTTTCTGACGAGTAGGTCAGATGTGAGTGTCGGCCATTCTGATGTAGGATGAGATCCTACATAGATGTAAGGGCTACTGCATTTTTGAGAAGTAGGTCAGATGTGAGTGTTGGTAGATTTAATGTGACTATAGGAATAGTTCCTACATGATCAGATGTAAGGGATACCACATTTCTGATGAGTAGGTCAGATGTGAGTGCCGGCCATTCTGACAAGCACGTAAGATGTAAGGCCTACTGCCATTCTCTGAATGGAGGCACCTGGTCAGTTACGAGGAACCCTTCGTATAGGACTAAGCACCTTTCTGACAAGTCAAGGTTAGCTATAAGTGATGTGCCTTTCTAACGAGTAGGTCAGATGTGAGTGCTGGCCATTCTGATGAGTAGGTCAAATATAAGGGATACCAAAGACCTACGAGGAGGTAGGCCTACAACCATCATGAAAAAGGGATGGCTCTATAGAACTTCTTGTGACGAGAAGAATCATGAGATAGCACCTATGATGTTGACCCAGTGCTGATCCAGATCCAGTGATGATCTAGATCCAGTGATGATGATCCAGATAGAGTGATGATCTAGATCTAGCAGTGATGATCCAGATTGAGTGATGATCTAGATCCAGTAATGATGATACAGTAGTGATGATATGGATCCAGTGATGATGATCCAGATCGAGTGATGATCTAGATCCAATGATGTTGATCCAACAGTGATGATCCATATCGAGTAATGATCCAGATACAGTGATGATGATCCAGATCAAGATAAAGATGACCTAAAGAAAAATATGAATTGAAGATGAATATGACTTTAAGATGCATATGACGAGCTGATCCAGAGAAGAAGACCAGTGCTGAAAAATTGTGTCGAGAGAATACCTTCCTAGTTAAGAGGGAGTGTTAATGTATTTGTAACTTTGGAACGTATTCATTCATATATCTTATGTATTGTACCCCGATGTTTATTCCAGGATGTGTCTGTAATGTACTTGAGTCATGTCATGCCCCGATGTTCCTATCAGGAGGTTCTATAATGTAAACAAGTCATGTCAAGTCATTGTGGGTAACCCTCCTATTGGTCAAGGGTTAAAGTCCCTGCAATTGTGGGGCCCTAAGGTTATTAGACTATCCTGGAGAATTCAATCCTAGGTGAGTCATTATAAGTCAAGGAAATATTCCCCACCATTTTGTTAAGGATAAGCCTCCTTGTTGGTCACAGGAGGCAAAGTCCCCATAAGTTATGGGGCACTAGGGTTATTAGACACTCTTAGAGATGTCGACTCTAGTAAGTAATTGTTAAGTGAATCCAACATGTTGGATTGGATTTCAAGTGAACGAAAGAATATAAATAGAGAGTGAGCCTCTCTATTTAACACACACACACTCACTCATTCGGCTGCATGAGTGAGAGGAGAAGTTGTTGGGACAAGAGAGAGATTGCTACTATCGGGAGATCATCTTTATGTTTTTGGGTTTTACTTTTGGTGTTGATTCTATCTCTGAGGAAGTTGCAGGGTTTTCTCCTTTATGGTTTCCTCGAGGAAAATTATTTGTGTCTCTTGTGTCTTGTGTTTGATTTTTGTGCATGTTATTCTCTCAGTTAAAGATCCTAAGATAGTAATGCTAGCTTGAATGATAAAAATATAACATTATCATTGAGCATTAGACATTGGATTTCTGATTGGCCTTACAAGCTTTCAGGCTCTTTATGTTCGTCTGTCTCTTATGCATTTAGTACTATCTCATAAACATAAAATATATGGTAGTTTTAAGATAGATTTATCTATGTTTTAAGAAAAATTGAAAAATAGAGTGCATATGCATGTAGTGTGCTTCTTCTTTTTTTTAGGAAAACAGACTCTTCCCCTTTTTTTGCTTTCAAAAAAGAGAAATCAGTTTGGAAATTGCTGCTTGTCTTTGATTTTGTGTTCAATATTGTTGTTTGGAAATATTTTTGGTTTTGAAACAAAAGAAAATACTCTTTTTCCCACCCATAGGTAGGCATACTGAACGATAAAGTGAAATATTTCCATACGCATATTGCATGGTTTTACTTTTTCTGTCAAAACTCCATGCATTCACCTAACCGTCCACTTTAAAATTAATGGTAGTTATAGGTTACAATTTACATAGGAATTTGAGTGATAGGTTAGAGACGTGTTCGAGCGTCATTAAGTGTAGGAATTGTTGTTACTTGTCTGCATTACATCCCGGGACTCGCGCGATTCTTCCACGTACCGTCAGTATATCGAACAGCCTTTCACGTACCCTTGAGGTATATAGAAAGGTACTTCACATACTTGATTGTATATTGGAAGGCCCCTTGTGTACCGTTATGCATTATACAACACTACTACCAATTCAATCTCCCATGTACCTTGAGTATATCGGGAGACCCCATTAGGATACCTTATCCATATGAGAAAATTCATTTGGTTGTCTTGCTTGGAGCCATACACTGAAAACAACATTCGAGGAGATTACTACACACATACCTTAGATTTATATCGCGAGTGGCACCTTCTTGACAATCTTGGTGAGAGATCTGACTATATGAACTCCTCCTGTCATTTTAAGTTTGCTTGTTTGACCTATAGCTTGAGTAGGGAAATTTTTTGGTGTGTTTTCTACTTTTTTAGATCCTAGGTTAGATAGGAACTGTACAAACTAGATGAGCTAAGAAATTCCAGAAGAGTACAGGGCTTGCCACCTAATTTTATTCCTGTTTCAGGAGAAAATCCAATGGAAGCTATCAACCAAGGAGATGCTACCACCTCCCAAGTGGGAGATAATGTGGGTGCAGAAAGTGGAGGTCCATATTCTTCACACTCGCCTCCCTTGGTCCAATAACCTTCTCGGGGAGATACCTCATTCAATTCTCCCATAGAAGGTCATGTTGATGATACTACCCATCCGGATTATGGTCCCAATGCTCCATTTTTAAATACCTCTATAGGATACGCCATTGCCTCAGTAGGCACCCGTTTATACTTTTCTGAAGAAATTTCTCCAGATGAAGAAGAACATAGACAATACCAGGTAGCCATTCTCCTTCCACAGGAGATTGAGAAGAAAATATATGATATATTAGGCACACCACCACCACGTTCCATAGCTGTGCCTATGGGATATCGTTCACTTGACAATTCTATGAGACCCATTGAACCGATTATAGATTGCATAGTGACTACACCCAAACCAGGTCAAACTTCCAACCCCATCACCTCCTATATTATGTATGTTCCTAATCCTCCTAGGTCTTCTGCACCTGGGGCTCAACCTTCAAATCCTGTTTCGTAATTACCTTCTACTATCGGTGGGAAACCTCCAGCATGACCTATGTTATTTGGCACTAGAACTATACCTAGATAAGGAAAGACCTCTAATATAGAACAATCTATAGTTTATGTCCCTCCCACCCACACTAATATAGTTAATCCCCCATCCAATTCAAGTCATCCCTTGGGGGCACAATATATAACCACTCAATCCTATGCAGGTTATGGTTATACTGTACCTGTAGGAAATATTAATTATCCATTCAACCCTACAGGAATGTCGTACATAGGAATTCCATACCCTAGTAATACTTTTATGCCATGGGGGTAGCTTAATTGGTCTTGCATGCCAGCCATGGGGGGAATACATGTTCATACTACGGGAGGTGTCGGAGGACTGCCTTATGAAGGTCCTCTCCCTGGGGGTCCTGGTGGTCCTGGGGGTTTGGTGGTCCTGGGGGATTGGTGGCTTCCATCCTTACAGTCCTAATGGTCCTGGGGGGCCTGGTCGCTCTCCTTCTAGTGGCCCTTCCCCTAGTTGTTCTGGTGGCTCTAGAGGTTTACCTCCTAGAGGTCCTGGAGGGTCTAGTGGTCCACCTCCTGGTGGTATTGGTAGTCCTAATGGTCCTTGTATTTTCGGAGGCCCTGGTGGTCCTAATGGTCTTGATACCAAAAATGAACCCCCCATGGATGGATTTCCAAGTAGTTCTTCCTCAGAACAACCTATCTATATTTCTACTTACAGTCTTACTGGTACATATATGCCATATCAATATTACCAGTATGTGCAACCTAACCATTAGTTACCTTTCCTAGCAACTTTGGACTTTCCTGACTTGTCCAAGTTGATTAATGACCCCATTCGACACAATCCCTTGTGGCCTCCCATTCCGGTAAAGTTTACCATCGGACATTTCAAAGTTTGATAGGAAGCAAGGAGACGATTTGAAAAACCATGTCATGACATTCCATATATGGTGTTCTTTAAACTCCCTCATGGATGATTCAGTTTGGTTACGACTCTTTCAACGAACTTTGATCGGTACAGCCACGAAGTGATACATTGAAATTCCACAACATTCATTTCTGGATTTTGGCTCCTTGGAAACCGTGTTTCTTACACACTTTCAGCTCCTTATCCATTGTGATATGGGTACTGATCTCTTTATTTCTCTATGACAGAACACCTCTACCCACATATCCGATCATATCCATGAGTGGAGAAGGCGGAGAAGGATTATTAAGGCCCCTATTCCAGATCAGTTATTAGCTGATTGGTTTGCCAAATCCTTGTTGCCTCCAATTTCTTGAGATGTGGCTATGGGTGGTTCCCTTACTAAAGAGCAAGCCATTAATCAATCCCAGTATCTAGAATTGGTATATTCACATTCTGTAACTCTTTATGACTTGATTCCTTAAGCTCCTCGCTCAAGCACTGATGTCGCAAAGCCACGAGTAGAAGTACTTGTTGATGGGATTGTTGGTTCAATCTAGTCCCCGTCAGTAGGGAAGCCTGCCAAGCAACCCCATACTACCACCTCTACTCCTTCGACTCCTAAGGTTTCCATCGAGGTCAATTCTATTCAAAGTACTCAAACCTCGGGCAATAATAAAAAGAAAGGTAAAAATAAGAATAAAAAACCTCGAAACCAATAAGAAAATCCAAGACCAACCAACAATTATAATGATAAAGAAAAGAGAAAAGTAAAATATCCATGTCTTCTATGCGGACGTGACCATTTCACAAAAGAGTGTCCCCTCGGGACGAAATCTCCTGAGTTTTGAAATCAAATCTTGCACCCGCTGTTCTCATGGATCCTTTTCCCTCTCAACAACAACTGATAGACCACATGTCTAATCAGGATAACTCTAGTTCATCAGAGGAAATTCATATGATGTCCTTGGATACCATTATTCTACAAACTCATAGTAAGAATTATGACAAACCCGTAGACAATAAAGAAGAACATTCTTCTTTAGGGAAAGCTCCCTCTACTAGTTCTCCAGAATCCTAGTCTACTGTCCCCCTAACCATCAAGAAGTCTACTCTCGACATGATTTTGTGTCCACCCAAGAGTACTCTTATGAAGTTGTATTTAACCCTAATTCCCGAGCTGCTCAATTTTACAATGTAGTTGAATATCTTGCTCAGAAACCTTGTGCAATGTCTACCTTAGAAGTACTCTAAAGTTGTCCCATACAATGCAAAACTTTTTTAACAGCGTTAGGAGCTTTAGACCCAAATAATACTAATTTGATTCATTTTAATATTGAGAACATAATTATAGGCTACCTCATAAACTTGCTTTTCAAATCATTATAAATGTAGTTGGAAAGAAGGTTTTTAGAACGGTACTAGATGAAGGATCTTTGACTTTGGTTTTGTCTCTATATTGTTGGAAAGCTCTCGTCTCTACAAAGCTTGTAATATCATCTACGAATCTGAAAGCCTTTGATGGACGAGGTTTCTATCCCCATGGTCTCATATCAGCTCTCATAGTCGATCTTGGGGGTAAAACTATTTCTATTCAAGTAGAAGTGGTAGATGCCCTATTAGATTACAACCTCCTTCTAGGGAGAAATTGGTTTTATGCCATGACGGCTATCGCTTTGACAATATTCTGAACAATCCAATTTCCATATCTAGGGAGAATTGTTACCATTGACTAGCTTGATTTTTGTACGCCGGATTTTACTACCTCTATGGCTAATAACATCCCCATGTTAGGCCAGTCCTCTCCTCCTTACCAGTCGATTGGGGTAGGCATGTTGAAGGATTCATCCCTTATCGGGATTTTTCCATCTACTCCTCCTAACATGGATACTGTGATAGTCCATATGATTGTGTCATTTGACCATGATCCTAAGGGAAAACAAGTTGTTGAGTCCACCTCATTGAGTCCATACAAAGAAATGTATGACACCATTCAAACCCTTTTTGATGATCACACTGATGATCTTCATCTCATGGCTACGGATCGTCACCACTTACCTTACTGGTTAAAACCATCTCTTCCTATTCTATATTTGTTGTAATGGATAATTCACCTAATAACCTAGGTCTGGGGGTTACCAACATACTCTTAACTTGCAGACAGTTTGACTCTAAAAGTACAGAATAGGAAATAGGAAAGTAGAAGGAATTACTTGTATTAAACCAAGGTTGATCCTTGCTATCTTCTCCCTCTCTGATCCGCTTCCAAAGTCTCCAGGATAGTTCCTCCTTTACCTGTTAATAAACACTCTTCTAGATACAAAGAAATTCATATATATAGATGCAGGTTAGTAAAATCATATATTATAATGAAATGTAAACATTTACCAATCCACAACACATGAAACACAATATGGAAGAAGTAATATCTCTATTAAGAATAATAGAAAGAGTTTAGGTTACAACCCAATGTATGAACAAGGACTCCTTTGTCACCAAAGGACTTTGAGTTTCTCTGCTCCAAATATTTCTGTAGACAATCCACCAGCATAACTTTTCTCTCCCAGTATCCTTCCCCAACACCCTCCCCAAGGCCTCTATTTATATGGATGAAATGAGGTAGTTCTCAAAGGTTAGGGAGGTTGTGGAAGTTAGGAATATTAAGTTAAATGAATGAACTAATCTTCCATTATCGAGTGTTTTTAAATATTAATTTTGAGGAAACCATATGCGGGTCCGTAGTAGAGCAACCCGCGTATGATACGCGACTCTATACAAGTGTAACCCGCGTATACAGGTATGTGCGAACTGCTGAACATGATACTCGTGGATGATGCGCGAGATGCCAATAGATATAGTTGTGAATGCTACTAAAAATCTCAAAATGGAAAAGTAATCAGCTGGGCATATAGGCAATGTATTTCATCATCAACCAAGTTATAATGAAACTAGGCAAACCTCACTCCATAAGTGTCCTTTTGTGTACCGACCTGAGGGATGTCAGCACTCGGACGGAAAGGTGCCAATCAAGTGTATAACAATATTATCCCTCTGAGACTTTTCCTTTCGATGAGTCCATTATGGAGATCATGAGTATGGATGAGTCCCTTTGGGAGGATTATCGTCATCGATCCATGCTCTTCCCCAACACTAGTTTGGTTAATCATGATTATGCATCCCTGTTTCCTGCTGATATTGTCAACATACCCCAAAGTCCCATATTGTTGCAAGACATATATTCTGAAGGAAACCTTTGCAACATTACTCAAATGAATGCGACTGACATATCAGCCAAGCCTAGTACCATCGAGCATGTTCATGTTGGGCACAACTGCTCGACAGATGAATCTGAAGCATATAGGGCACTTTTCAAAGAATTTCATGATATTTTTTCCTTTTCCTATGAAGAAATGTCAGGGATTGACCCATCCATTGTGGTCCACAAGATTAAAACCTATCCCACAACTAATCCTGTCAGGAAAAAACTAAGGCAAGTCCATCCACAGAAAGCTGGAGCTATTAAAGATGAAATAGAGAAACTTCTCAACGATAGTTTTATTTATCCCATACCCCTGATGGAATGGGTATCGAACATTCTCCCTGCCAATAAAACGTAGGGCACCATTAGAATCTGTATCAACTTTAGGGATTTGAATAAAGCTTGTCCCAAAGACAACTTTTTTACTCCACACATCGATCATATTATTGACAACTATGCTGGAAGTGTCATATTCTCATTTATGGATGGTTTCTCTAGCTATAATCAGATTGAGAGATTACCCACTGATCAGCACAAGATGGAATTCATTTTCCCATGGGGAACCTTTTCATATAAGAAGTTACCTTTTGACTTGAAAAATGATGGAGACACATTCCAGCATGCGATGTCCTATGCGTTTCATGATATTAAACATTTTGTTGAAACATACCTTGACGACCTCCCTGCTCATTCACAGCGACGGGAGGACCAACCTGGTCATCTTAGAGATATTTTCCTAAGATGTCATCATTATAATATATGACTCAATCTGCATAAATGTGTTTTCTGTATTGAGATGGGACGTTTGTTAGGCTTTGTGGTCTCTAAGGATCGCATCCGGATTGACCCCTTGAAAGTTTCCACCATTTTAGCTCTACTAGCCCCAACTAATCCCCTTGAACTCCAAAGTTTACAAGGGAAGGAAAACTTTCTCTGCCATTTCATGTGCAATTTTGAAGAGAAAAAGTAGGGTTATATGCGTCTCCTTAAAAAGGACGCCCCATTTTTTTGGATGACCAAGCCCAATGCGCCTTTCATAATCTCAAACAGGCTCTAACTCAATCACCCATGATACACCCCCAAATTATTCAAAGGAATTTCTCTTGTATATTTCTACCTCCGCTACTACCATTGCTATGGTTTTGGTGCAGAAAAATCCCAACAGTCATGAGCATGTGATTTACTATGCGAGTAATAGTCTTATGGATTCTGAAACCTGATATTCATGCATGGAGAAGTTAGCATTGGGCACGGTCACTTCTATACAAAAATTTTGTCACTACATTTTGCTCTGCACAACCACTGTATTGGCAGACCAGAACCCTATGCATTACATCCTGACTTTTCAGGTGCTCAGGGGAAAGTACTCCCGATGGATAGTCATACTACAGGATTTTGATCTGGAATTTTCCAAATCCACATAAAAGAAATCCTTGGTCTTTTCCGAGCTTATGTTTGATATTTCCTGTGCTTCGATAGAATCTGAGCCCACTGATTCATTTCTGGATGAATTCATGTTCCTGATTAGCACTACCGATCCAGGGTATGAATATTTGCTTATTTATCTCCAAACATAATGATTTCAACTGCATTTATCCTATTATGATCGCCACTGTATTCGTCACCATGAAAAATACTACCTCAGCCTGAATGATACCTCTCCGATGACACCTCACTCATGAGGAGGTTGAACATGTGTTGAATGATTGCAACTCTGGAGCATGTGCTGGTCATTTGGCTTAGATGGCTACAACCCAGAAAATCATGTGCGCTGGCTATTTCTGGCCCTTAGTCTTTAAATCCTGTCATGAGGCTGTTAAGAAATGTCCACCTTGTCAACTTTTTTATCCCAAAAATCACACTCATCCTGCTTTGCTACACCCTATCATTGTTGTTGGCCCATTTTCCAAATGGGGGATTGATTTTATGCATTGTAATACTACCTCAGCCGGGGGGCATGGTTACATCATCGTAGCCATCGACTATTTTACAAAATGGGATGAGGCCATGCCTACATATGAGAAAGATGGTAAGACTATCACTCACTTCCTGTTCAATCATATCATATCTATATTTGGAGTCCTGCAGTCCATTGTTACTGATCACGGATCACATTTCCGTAATCAAATGATAGAGGAACTGAGTGCAAAGCTAGGTTTTCTCCATGAAAAATATATACCATATTATCCACAAGCTAATGGTCAGGTAGAGGCCATTAAAAAAGTTTTGAAAAATATGCTTCACCGGATGGTTGGAGATCATAAATCCAACTGGCACCACATTCATTTCTCTACTCTTTGGGATTATAGGACTATGGTGAAAACAACTAGTAGTTTCACGCATTTCTAGCTTGTCTATGGACTAGAAGCTGTCTTATCGATTCAATGTTAGATTCCATCTTTACAACTTGTCGTCAAACTTCTCCCAGACACTTCCATAGAGGAAGAAAGATTTTTGTACTTGAATAACCTTGACGAGACTCAGAGAGATGTTGCCTTGGCTAATGATGCACATAAGAAATGCATCAAGGGGCAGTATGATAAATCCATCCAACCTCATGCCTTTAACGAGGGTGACCTATTTTTGACTAACGACCAGAGATATGACAAACTAGGGAAAGAAAAGTTCAATTCCATGTGGTATGGTTCGTTCGTCATTTCTTAAGTTTTAGAGAAAGGGGCCTACAAGCTTGTGGACTACGATGGAATCCCTTTAGGGAAACCTCGCAATGGGTTGTACTTGAAGAAGTACTATGCCTAGGTCTTTCTTGGATAGTATCTTGTATATATGTATATTTCTTAACTTTCAGTGTGCTTTTCATATTTTCAATATGGTTTTGAGTTTAGTGTCTACATCTGTTTATACCATGTTTTGGTCATGCAAAGCAGATGCCTTTCTACAGCTTCACTGATGGTGCTTGCTACCACACCTTGAATCTCGCGTCAGCTGCTTGGTCCTCTATTCCCTAGCTGAAGATTTGGTCGGTTCAGGAGCATTTTGTATTGGTCCCACTACCAACAACATCGCCGAGTATCAAGCAGTCATAGGTCTTCTAACTAAAGCTGCCTCCCAAGATGTTCACAATATGGTAGTCTTGATGGACTCACAACTCATGGTTTGTCATCTAAACCATGTTTATACCATTATAAATCCTATGCTTCTCCGCCTCTTTCGGAGGCTACGCTTGTTAGAAATGACATTTGAAATGATCACTTATAAGCATATCCCTAGGGAACATAATGTAGTTGCTGACTCATTAGCTAATTACATCCTAGATTGGCATATTTCCCATTCATGACGTTAAAATAAAATATGGTTCATTGTAAATAAACAATTAAAGACACATAAAACTCATGTAAAATACATTCACCATTTGAGACATATAAACACCAGGTAAAAGTCTGNAAAATAAGTCATGAGACCTCATCTGAAGCATGTAGGATTTCAGGAAAAAATCACCATACAAAATCCTGAAGCTATCAGCTTTTAGTAGATATCTCATGCACACAATGTCTAGTGATTCTCATGGTAGCACATCACTACCCGGACTACTCTACGTAGCAGTCTACTAAACTGACCCAGTACTCTTGTTGTAGGTCTCTGATACCTCAAAGGGAGGTCATCAATGGAAGCATTAGGGATGTCTATGGTCAACCTCTCCAGGTTTTCCTGTAACTCCCCGGTCACATCATCGCCTTGTGGTACAAAACGGGCTCTGGCTCATCTATCCAATGGAGAAGCTCCCCCAGGTCGTGATGCTCCAATGTCTACATGAAAATATTTAGGTATCATTACTTAACATAAAAAGTATAAAACATTCAAAAAATTAAAATCATTATTTTTATTTTAGGGTTTCTTTCTTCTTACCAAGGTCACTCCACTGTCCACCAGGTGGGAGAGGTAGGTCAGGGTCTCTGCTGACTTCTGTACCTACATAAGCATAGTCCTCCACCATGAGGATTTGATCTTTGAGCCACTAGAAGAATGGGTCACCAAGATTTACCTTCCCCCTGTCCACTCCAATACGGTCCATAATCCAGACCCACCTCTTCATACGGGGGTCCCACACTCTCATCTGTGGTACCCGCTCGAAGAAGAAGCATGCTAGAATGAAACCAAAACTGAACTACTTCAGTTCCCCCTGTCGACACTTAATCAGTTGATCCTTGAATATCGGAAGCAAGGCTTCTACCTAGTTGAATACTGTAGATGCCATGGCCTCTATAGCATAGAGCATGTGTGCCCTAGAATCTTGGTGCACTCCCTAGCTTCCCACCACTCTCTGCATTGTAAATAAGACAATCCGTAGAGGTCCGTTCATCACTGCCTTTATGGGGATTTTCTTCCCTGATGTCCTTGTCCCTAGGATATAGTGATGGTCTATTATCTCTTGTGTGGTAATATCCCCTCCTCAGGAACCAGTCAGTGAGATGGGGGCACCCCATCTTGAGAGTCCAGTCAAGAAGTAGATATCCTCTACCTCTACAATCAGAATATGAGCACCAACCTCAAAGTGTTCCTACTTCGGATTCCACATATGGAGTATGTGCTCTAGCAACCACTCGTGTGATACCATGCTAGGAGTCTGAAAGAATTTTAGGAATCCATAGTCTCCTAATGCTTCTATGCAACCCACATTCCTTTCGGTGAAAGAGTCATCATTATCATGTTGTCTTTCCTTCAATATCATCATTTTTTATCAGCAAAATCCTTCCAAAAACAATTACAACACCTTTTAGAATCATTCTTAATCATTCAAATCTAAAGAGATGATGTAATTTTTCTTATGTTAACAATTTTGCATCTTCACAATCGGCACCTCCTGTGCACTATTGAAGATAGCCAGTGGCACCACCTGTGCGCTTTGTTTTCGGCGCGATTCTAGTGAGGTACTATGTTTCGTGCAAGGGATAAGCATGGTTCCCGTTCCCATGGTATTAGGGATTTCCATACAGGCCCAAATCCCTTTCCAAATCAAAATTGAGACTATGAAAAGAAATATTAGGTTTTTAACTATTACCTGGAACTGACGGCGCTCGAATCCAACAGTGGAAACTCCCAATATCAGCAACTGAATATATTACTAGGAAAGTGCTCCAAATGCTCTCCACTATGGGTAAATAGTAAAATAATTTGATTTTTCATTATTTACATGACTTTTATACACATTTTTTGGGTTTGAAATGCTATAGTTTTGATTCAAAATTGATTTTTACTCGGAATTTAACAGTTGTAATCCATTAATGTTAGCTATGAGAACATTTAACAATTGTTTTTGAGTTGATTGCAGGATAGAAGAACCATAGCACTATAGTTTTGGGAGTTTGTTTATGACTTTTTCATACTACTGTAAAATGGAAAAAGTCGATGAGCGTTTGTTACGACACTTTGGTCACGCTCTTGAAACCTAGTATCAAAGGTTCGAGTCAATTTTTTATTCTTTCCAAGCTCATAAAAACTAACATTGTGTAAAGAAACCTCATGGAGTCTTCTTTTAACTCTTTCCGAACTCCTTAAATACGAAAATATCGTCAAGTCCATTTTCGATTCTTTCCAGGCTCGTAAAAATTAACATTGTGTAAAGAAACCTCATGGAGTCGTCTTTAAACTATTTTTAGGCTCTCTAAATACAAAAATATTGTCGAGCGATCTTGTGTTCTTCAAGCTCGTTAAATATTTTGAAGAGTCTTCTGTTCGATGGTAGGTTATCTCTTTTTCGGTTCAGATGGACTATTTACGAAAAAGGAACACTCCAGCCAATCATGACTGGAAGATTTCTCTAAGGTATTATTTTAAACATTTTTGGGCCTTAGAGACTAAATCATACAAAAAAGGACCTTTCGGAGTCTTCTTCCGTAATTGTTCAGACTCTCTAAACATAAACGATACCGAGTTTTCTTTCATTGGACTCGTTAAATTAAACATTGAGAGACCCATTTTGGGAATGAACCCCTCCTCTCTCAGGTTCGTAAAACATATGAGTTTGGACTTGTCTTAGGATGAGCTATACCAAGTATTTGTTACCCACTTTGAACTCGTAAAACCAAAAAGAGACACTCATCAATCATGATGGGGGAAATGGGAAGGAAATCATTTTGGAAATAAATGGCAGTATTTTGTCGTTACCTTTGAACATGGCACTTGTCTTCACATGATGTCAGTCAATTGGGTATTCAGCTGATCTCCATGACGATCCACTTTCATGAGTCATGTCACTCCTTTGAGTCTTTCAAAAGAATGCATTATGCACTATCGTTTCATGAGTCTATCCTGTTTAGTCATGCTGCCAAGTCTTGTGTCGTGTCGCTCGATGTTCAAAGGGAAAGTTGAAGAAGTTTACCTCTTTAGTCAAAACAGTCTCTATGTTAGTACTTTTGAGTTAGTCTTGTGGTTACTACATTCACATCATTCCAAAACTATGTTTCGAGTTTCATTTCATCAACGTGGGACTCATCATGGCCCTCCTTTGATAAGACTATTCCCATCGACATCAGCTCATTATCCGGGAAATAGTATTAGAAACAAAAAACTTAGTACCTTGAGGTATGTATGCCTTAATCACAAATTATCTCGCTCTCAACATATGTTCACATCATTGAACTTTGATCGATAGAATTGACTAGGTGTTTGACATTAGGACATCTATTCGCACTCAGTAGATTGTACTAGGGTACCTTGCGAATCATTGACATCAATGGTGACCTCCCTCATAATTTTTAACGGTTCACATCATTGACCAGTAATCAAGTCGTTTCTACCATGTTCGAACTCAGATCATTGTAATCACATGGATAGAATGATACTTTGTGGAAGAAGAGGAGAACACCCTGGTTATTTTTTTAGTGCTCATTGCTTTCCCTAGGTTGCGATGGAGTTTTATATATCTAGCATGGATCCACATTTGTATGGTCGTGTCTATGCTCAAATTTGAGTCTGTATGACATAGATCTACATTGTATGTCTGGTAGCTATGTCCAATTTTGAGTCTTATATCACATGGATCTATGTTGTATTCTAGTAGACATGCTTGTTTATTCCTCCCATGGATCTACCTTGTATTGGTCTGTAGCCATGAGTTGCTTACTTGTGTCTATGAGTCAAAAATATTGTTGTACTACAAATGCCTACTAGACGACATGCTCCGATTGAGCTGACATTTTCACCTCGAAGTGGCAACTTGTTCTCTCAAATATCTCGTTTATCATATCCCTCTAAGACTCATGCTTTGGGGAGCATTCTGTTATACCCAAATCCTATCACCACCATGTGATAAGACCTTTGACTTACATGTTTTCCCTTAATCCCAACACTTGGAGTGGAAACCCATGTTGTTTGTCAATCTTACATGGAAATACGCAGCACCACTCTTTCCCTGTTAACCATGAGTGGTACCTTTCTCACATCACCTATATCCTGCTTTCCGTGAGGGGTGCCAACGCCTGTGGCCTTTTGTCAATAAGTGTTTATTATCTAAACCACTCTGTCATAAGGAGATAAAAGCGGTACCTTGGGTAAAATGGGAAAAAGAGAAGTTTATTGAGGCTTCTAGATCATGATCCTCATGTCCTCCTTTATCCCTATCATAGTGGTTCAGTTGAGCTCGAGATCCCCCATCATAGGATCTTAGAGGCCACCTCACCCACAAATCTCTCAACCACTCCTATCCATTGAGTCTTATAAATACAAGCTCATGTCCATGGTTGAGGGGGAGAACTATAGAGGTATTGTTATATTGTTGGATTAATCACTTGACCTAAGCCATTTGAGAGTATATAGATCAAATTTAGAGCTTATGGGGATGAAATGTTGGTTTCATGGAGATGCATGTCGACACTAAGGCTTAATTGGTTGTGAACTTTTCCATACATCTTAAAGCAAAGTTGATTTCCGTCCCACATTACTATTGTTTTGATTTTGCATGTACATGTTGTTAGATTCCATAGTCACTAACATGGATAATTAGATGATGTTCTTGTGGAAATTGAACCCAAGTGATAGAACAATTGCACTCACAAAATTGCTAATCAAACATGCAAAATTACAAACAAAGGAGACTGAAATTGGAGCATAACACTAATCTGTAATGAATAAGTGTACAATAGCCAACCTTGTGAAGTAATAGGCTGCTGCAATATATAATTGCATGATATATTTAATGCATAAGGATTCCATTTGAAATAGTCAAAAAGTAGGCTTACTAAATCTAGTCAAATCCCCCATAGGTACATAAAGCAGTTTCCAAATCCACTTAGAGGCTCACGAATTGGAAAATTCAAGTAGGAAAGATAATAAGGGATGGAAAGAAAACTCATACATGCTTTTAGTAGGAGAAAAGGATGGAGAATGATGAGGTCAAAAAACAAGTCAACTACACCTAGTCTTACTTTCCCTTTTGCCTTATTTATCAATAAAATAGGCAACTTAGTAGAAAAAGTAGATATGCGATTTGGAGGATCTAGAATAAAGCAGACATGATCAATATGGTTTCCAAGAGGCTTCCCAAGTGCTCCATGACTAATTTTTAGCAATTTTGACTTCTAAGACATGTGGAAGACAACTTGCATAGAGTGGAATATAGGAAACTAGGCAAATAAGACAAAAATGGATTAATTAATGTCTAAGCTAGCTAGATATGGGGTGATTATTCTAACACCCCCCCTTAAGCCTGAATTTATGGATAAATATCAGAAAACTATAGGGTCTAGAAAAAATACTTAGTCACCCTTTACATACTGCATGTCCATTTAACCAAGGAAAGAGGAAAAAACCTAGTGAGAAAATCCTCCCTTAAACATGGACAGTAAAACAAAATTTAAAAATCTTGTCATCAATCATGCTTCACAGCATGAACAGCAATCCCCAGCATTGATTTGAGATTGCTGAATGTATTCTCACAAAAACATTTGGTGAAGATGTCTGCTACTTGTTCTAAAGATGCACAAAAGAGTAGGTGAACGGTGCCATCATGCACAAGCTGTCTGATGTAGTGCATATGGATCTCAATGTGTTTGGTTCTCTGTCTATGAATAGATCATTGCAGATTTGAATGGTCCTATGATTATCACAATAGATAATAATTGAAAACTATGATTCAAATCCACACTCACCAAGTATCCCCTACAACCATAAACATTGAGTTGTTGCATTTACAACTCCTCTGTACTATGCTTCTGTAGATGAGAGTGCTATGTCACTCTGTTTCTTGCTTGACAAGATGATTGGTCCTTCATCAAGCATGAACACATATCCTGATGTTGAATTTTGATCTATGTTGTCACCTACCCAATCACTGTCAGTAAACCCAATCAAATCAAGACCATATTTAGCTTTGTAGAAGATCCCATGAGTTCTTGTTCCCTGAACAAAGTTAAGGATCCTTTTTGTTGCTTTCCAATGGATCTCATGAGGCTGATCCATGTATATTGAGGCCACACTTACTACATAATAAATATCATGACGAGTGTGTGTAAGGTAAAGAAAACACCCAATCAACTGCATATAGAGTGTATTATTTACCATGGGAGAAGAACCTTCTTCTTCAAGCTTAAATCCTGAAAGGAAAGAAGTCTTGCTTGGCTTGCAATATTTGATGTTTAACTTGTTCAAAAAATGTAAATCATACTTGGACTGATGTGCTTTTATTCCATGTTGGGATTGAGAAATTTTGAGACCCAATAATTGGCTCAACAACCCCAAATTAAGCATAGAAAATGCATGGTTCATTGCATCCTTCAAGGATGCAATCTATTTATTTGAACTTCTTGTAATCAGAAGGTCATCCACATAAAATAGAATAATCATCAAAGAACCATGAATCAGCTTCAAATAAACATTAGGATCATACTTGCATTGAACAAAACTCAATCACAACAGAAAGCCATCAATCTTGGCATACCAAGCCCTAAGGGCTTGCTTGAGCCCATACAATGATTTCTTTAACCTGCACACAAAACATGGATTAGACATAAACCCTTGAGGTTTCTACAGTTAAATATCTTCAGTAAGATATCCATTTAGGAAATCACACTTGACATTCATGTGATGTACCTCCCACTGCTTCAACGCTGCAATGGCTAAGGCTAGCCTTATGGAGTCCATCTTTGCCACTAGTGAAAAGGTTTCATTGTAGTCAATACCATGTACCTGTGAGTAGCCCTTAGGTAAAAATATTTCCTTGTATTTCAAAGGTGAACCATCAGCAGAAAACTTATTTTTGAAAACCCACTTACATTGAACTAGCTTCCTCCCTGGGGGAAGATCAACCAGTTCCCAACTATTGTTCTTTTGGAGTGAGCTGAATTTTTCTTTCATGGTTGTTTGTAATATTGGATCATGTGCTACATATTCATATGTATTTTTTTCTGATTCATCCATCATATATCACTTCTTTGCAAAAAAAGGATCATTCATACACATGGCACTCTCAAACTGAGATCTAGTCCTCCTAAGATCACTAGGATTTCCAGCTAGTTCCCCAGCTGCATGAATGGTATTTTATTCCCATTTTGATATTGTAGAAATATCAAGATATGCAATTAAATCATCATTATCAGACATATCAGAATCAGTAAACCCATTTGTCTCTTCACTTACATTCAATGGTTATGGTGGTGAAGAAGACTCTCCAACTTCAACTGCTACTAAAGGCTCTTCTTGGAACTGAACACTCCTTTCAATGAAGTATTTGTTTGTGCTCAAGTTTATTATCTTGTACCCTTTTGAATATTCATAATACCCAACAAATAGGCACTCTTGGCTTTGGGTATGAAAAGCCTTTCTCTTTTCAATTGGAATTCTAACCCAATCCTTTGAGCCAAAAATACATAAATGGGTCATATCTGCCTTGTGCCCACTCCAAGATTCGAAAGGAGTCATACCATCAAGCTGTTTATGAGGCACCCTATTTTGGATATAGGATGCATAGTTTATATCCTTGGCCCAAAAAATTGGTGGCAAATTCTTAGCCTCCATCATACAGGTTTCCATCTCCTTCAGTGATCTGTTCTTTCTCTCAACAAGACCATTTTGTTGTGGTGTGTAAGGGATTGAATGTTGCATCTGAATAGCTGAATATTTTAAATTTTGAATGAAATTAGAATTGACATACTCACCACCATTGTCAGATCTGATGATATTGAGTCTCCTCCTATACTGGTTTTCAACCAAGCCCTTAAAGACTTTGAAGAGGTCAAAAACTTCAGACTTATGCTTCAGGAAGTAAACACAATAATACCTAGAAAAGTCATCTATGAAGGCCAATGAATATTTGTATTGACTCATTAACATATGAACAAATGAAAATGCAACATCACTATGGATCAACTCAAGAGGTGCAGAGGTTCTCTCATGACTAGCTCTCTCAAACTTATGCTCTGGGTGTTTTCCTAGGATACAACCTCGACAGACTCCCTTGGAAAACTTAATATTTGGTAACCCTATGACCATTTCTTTTTCACTTAGATCAGAAATATACTTATAGTTAATATGGCCTAATCTTTCATGCCAAAGCTTGGTATCCTCATTAACATGAATCAGAAGAACAGAGGGGTTTGAGTAGGGTAGAAAATGTGAAGACATGTATACCTTCGAAGTGTGATCTACAACTCCTTTTGCAATGATTTTACCATTCGATATCTCTGTGATCTCAACATCATCAGGGGAGAATATGACCTTCTTTGGAGACCCTGTGTGAGTCATCTGATACACTAACAAGAGGTTAGAGGCAAGAACTAGAACATAAAATACATTACTGAACTTACCATGGTCAAGATCAATCCTTCCTTTCCCGAAACTGTTAGTGAGAGAGTCATCTCCCAACACTATTGGTGGACCTTTCGACATGTCAAGATAGGAGAATGCCTCCTTGGTCGAAACCATATGTCCTGAAGCTCAAGATTCTATGATGAAGCTAGGTGAGCTTGATGTGCCAGCAACCAAAGCATGTACTCTCTCTCTATCATTTGAATTTGATCCTCATTCCCTCTTCTTTGAGAAATTAGGAAGGGAGATGTTATTCTTCTCCAGGATTTGGTTCAACATGTCAATTTGCTTCTTCATGCAGGAGATTTCATGATGATAGCCCTTACTGCAGTATGTGCACTTGTTCATTCATCCTTTGTTCTTCTTATTTTGAAAGTTCTTCTTGGAGCCTTGGGGCTCCTCTTGAGACTTGTTCTTGTCTCTCTTTTGCTTAGATGGATTATTAGCTTTCTTCTAGCCTGTTGAATCCACCCTGAATCTCCAGCAACCAAATCTTGGTCTTTCGAAGGTTTGACGGTGCCCGTCATCACCAATTTATCTTGTTCTTGTGTGAGGGATTCCATGAACTCTGTAAGCTTAGGCATCTTCCATGCTCAAGCTATAAACATGGTATCATGGAAGGTAAAAAAAAACACTGAATAGTCAAGGCCAAGCTTTGAGAGTATGGCCAAAACTAGTTGTTATTCCTTCTTTTCAATTCCACACTGTTTTAGCTGCAAAACAAGGGCTTTAAACTTGGAAAAGTAGAGTTGTAGGGATTCGAAGCTGTTGGGACTCAAAGAGATGAATTCATTCTAGATTTGATGTCCTCTCATCTCATCTGTATTACTAAAAATCTATAAAATATTATCCCATACTTCATTAGGTGATGTCAATCCATCAAGATGGAAGAGGAGGTCTCTTGATATGCTCAGACACAAAAGATTGTAGGACTCATCCCTCCTATTGTTCCATTTAATTTTCTCTACAGCTACATTGGGCTCTACCCCAGTTGCCATAGTCACCCTGTAGAGACCTTTCTCTCTCAATAGTATCTCCATCGTTGCTTTCCATTCAAAAAAATTAAATGGAGTCAAGATGATCTTCTGAGATTGATCCATAGCTCAGAAGTTGTGCCCTTCATTCAGCAGAATATGCTCCCAGTCAATATTTCAAACCTACAATAGCAATATGGAAGGAGACAAATTGATCTACAAAGGCTCTGATACCATGTGGAAATTGAACCCAAGTGATAGAACAATTGCACTCACAAAATTTCTAATCAAACATGCAAAATTACAAACAAAGGAGATTGAAATTGGAGCATTACACTAATCTGTATTGAATAAGTGTACAATAGCCAATCTTGTGAAGTAATAGGATTTTTCAATATATAATTACATGAGAGATTCGAATGCATAAGGATGTGTAGCTAGGGTTTTCACCCTAGCTTGTGCTGATGAGCACCTACTAAGGAATCTGGAATCCTTAGTAGCAGTTCAATGATGTAAACAAAAATAAACTGAAACAAAAACTAAGCTAAAGCAGTGGAAAGTAAATAACAGTAAAGAAATGAAGCAAAAACAGTGAAGAAATGTATAATGGTGATTTTATTGATATTACCTCCGATGAGGAGGTTGGTGAAGTCCGTTGCGCTGGTCCGATGTCGGTGGCTTCGAGCTCCAAGCTGCTTCTTTTCCTTTTCCGGTGGTGGAAATGGGCCAAAAGGGTTCTCAATGGCGAAAGTAGCTCGATGGTAAGCTAGGGTTTCGAGAATAATTTCGGCAGAGGCAGGATGCTTATGACTGTGGATGTGAAATGAGGGGTCTCCACCACTTATTTATAGTTTTTTTTTTGGTGGTGGAGTGCTGGCCCATGGTTTTGGAAACGATATGGTTTAGGGAAGCTTGTTTAGGGTTTTTCCTCCTTTTCCTCATTATTTTTATATTTTTTCTTCCCTTTTGGGGATTTTGCTATTTTTAGAGGAATTTTGGACATTTTTGGAGGAAAAAGGGGGTTTTTTGGCCTTTTGGAGGCATTTTAGGCCTTTTGGAGGCTTTTTAGATGGTTTTATGGCCTTTTAGAGGCATTTTAGGCCTTTTGGAGGCTTTTTAGTGGGATTTTTAGGGAAATATGGTAGGCAGATAGACAAATGAGCCATGTAATGGGGTAGATGAAGTAGTTAACCTTTTTTTGGTGTTAACAGATTGCCTCCTGATGTGCGAGGGCAGGAGCTCATCGTATGGCCGATGGACATCATGAGTCATATTTGGTTTTGTGTTGGGGTGTGGAGAAGAGAAGGAAGCAACTGAAGTCCGGGACACCGATCTCGAACCACCTGCAAGGACTGAAAAGTACATAACCTCAATAATGGATGAGGGATCATCTGATAATATGGACGAGGCGGGCATTCCCATGCTCGTGTCAGTATATAACATAACAGTATAAATGGTCCTCAAATACTGGATGAGGAAAAATATCTCAATAGATGGACGAGGCGGGCATTCCCATGCTCGTATCAAGATACATAACAATCACTTGTGAGGCCAAAAATGAAAGGCCTGGAGTAAATAATCACTGTGCATATCATGAAAGTCCAGAGGGGACACAAATCTGGAACATACTGCTGAGCTGATCATGTCTGAGCTAAAAAAACTGATACACTGGAATGGCAGCAGTGCTACTGAATGTGGTTCTGAAGGAACTGATGCGCTGTTGGATCAGAGTGACAAGGGTCACACGTGCAATGGTACACTGAGCTGGAACTGAACTGGGTACTCAAAGAAGCATAGAACTGAATGGCTTCCGAATACAATCGCCAACGCGGCCCGGAGATCCACGGGAACATATAACTAGTCATTCCAAAGTGACTCACCAATGTGCTAGAGTCGGGGGAAATCCGGGGTCTTCGACACAGAATGGAAAGGGTATATATCCTGCGCGATTCTCAATGATGCGAATA